>JANHFL010009191.1:4228-17498 GCA_032468155.1 Oxyrhabdium leporinum | reverse complement strand
CACAGCCACTCGGTCTTGGAGGGGTTGAGTTTGAGTCTGCCCCCGCTCATCCAGACCCGTACGGCCTCCAGGCACCGTTAACTAGCAGTTGTTAGGGCTGTTCATGTAGTGTTGCCCAATTACTTTGGCCTGCCTAAAAATGTTGCAATACTTTTAAAATGACTGAAATTAATTATTTCTGGCACTTTCCAGAAAGCAAATACCAGAAGAACCAACTTCTGACTCTAGTGTCTTTGTTGAATCAGTACAAAATAAAATGAATGTTGTTAATTTTGCAAAAATACTAGGAATTGATGGTAATCCTGAACAATATTTATTTGCTAAACTTTTACGGTGTCTTCTTTTTTTTATCTATATTAATTCCCCACACTGTTCCTTTTTCTGCATATTGATGTCATTTTTTTTGCAATCACCTCTTGTAGATTCTAAAAGCAAAAATCCTCTCTTGAATGTCTTTGATTTTTATGCAATGCCTACAATGCACAAAGCTACAGCTGATGTTGTTTCCCTTTATTGCCTCGTTGCATACCACTTACAAAGACAGAAGTGGCTGCTAAAAGGTTTAGGCTTCAGAAAATATGTGGCATTACAATTTCATTGTCAAGGCTATGTATTTTTGTTGACCTTAGATGAAGGTTATTTGCTGTTGAGAAAATGGCTGTATGTTACATTGTTCATGCGTTACAAAAGTAGCTTTGCCACATTTTATTCCATCACAATTCATGCCTCCAAGGTCTATGGTGGTTCTCATTAGAATGATCTTTAAATATTTAGAATTAGAGTTATTTCGAGCCTAAGAGATTTTGACTCAGTGTTCTAGGTAAGATTTCAAGGCTTATGCATTTGTTTGTGTGCTTCTTGTACAATTGAAATAGGGGATGGAAAATGATCAAAAACAGTGATTATCCCAGGACATTATCTGATATATCACTGTAAGTGTACATTAAGCTGCCTCTTCAAGATGCTGTAGTCATCAATTAGAATGGTTTTCAGTTATTAGTAGGGAGGAAAACTGCCTACTAATGAACCTTTTAAAGGGAGAAACAAATCATTGCTGAAATTACATAATGACTACAACTAAACCAAAGCAGATGGATGTTAGGAATGGGAGGAAGGAGCAAGCCTTTGCTTTGGAATTGCTGGTTGGTTCTAAGATGGCAGCTCAATTCCTTTAGGAGATGTATTTCTTGTTGATTTATTTGCTGCTTAACTGATTTAGGATATATTTCATGGTCTAGAGCTTTCTGTTTTAAATGTAATCCTTTAGGACAGTTCTTAGATCCACATATGGTTTATGAAGGTGCTTAGTTTCCTTGGTTACATGGAGCTGCAGTGAACTATAAGCTGGTGTGCCTGGAGTGTGTTTGTGAAAGAGAAATGTGAGGATCAGAACAACCTTATTTTAAATTATCTTCAGGTCTTAGAATGGCTAGAAATAGTTTAATTTAATACATGGGTCTTGCCTTTAGACACTCAAAATAGAACCATAATTGTAAGGAAGGGAGCTGAAGAAAACCCTGACTCTTGAAATATTGACCTCTGCTAATGTTATGATAATAAGTTCCTGTAACACAAGTGAAAGGGAAGAAGAAAGGATATTTTCCAATTTGTCAGAGACAAGATGCTTTAGTCTTTATTTTCCTCCTTATCTACACACAGCATTGGAAAACTTTACTGGTTTCATTCCAAAGACTTTATTTTAGTTCTTAACACTAGAAAATTATAAGAGATGTGGAAAGATCCCTTTTTTTGCCTTCCCGGAGGAACATTAAAGAAAAAAACAACTGGCTGGGTCCTTTTACCTTTGTCTCCAGCTAGAAGATAAATGTGTATTTGCAACAGAGGCAATTAGCATATTTTTCTTGTAAGAAGACAAACATCCTGCACCCCAGGTAATTCACCCATGCAGCTTCCTGAGAGGGCATCCTCTCAGCAAAATCTAAGATTATCTTATCTATCTTCTTTGCAGATACTGTAGCTAATAGTAGTAAAAAAATCAAAGGTGTCTTCACGAAGTGAGCTATAGCTCACTAAGACAGATGCCTTTTGATAACATATGTTGGTTGGAAGGGGTGTTTACCAAGCTCCTCTAATTTATTTTTCTCCCCTTCCCTTCTTTGTTTCTGTTTGTTCTTTTGGTTGGAGCTTCTAATCGCCCACCCTCTGCCAAAAGATTTTGGCAGACATCAATCTTCCAGTTGAGCAATGCAGGCCCATCGGGGCCAATCTTTTAAGGTAGCCCAGACAAGAAGCATAATCAGGAGTAGCAGCTCTAGCTTTATTATAAAATTACATTAACAGAATCTTGCAAGTCTGAAAATAAATCTCTCCCTCCTTGCATCTGAAGTCCAAGAAACTAGAGAGGATCCTTTCTGAAACATTTCTTATGCCCTCATTCCATCTGTTATCTGACCATTGCCTAGTATGTGGCTCTTCCTCCTGCCTCCCAAGTCCATTCCCACAGACAATTATATTATATGACTAGTAAGTCAGCTATTGCTATAAATCACTCCCTTTGCACCCTGTGGTCAAATGGTGTGCATCTTTCATTCTGTTTTCTCTCTTGGTCCTGAGTTGCCAGATGTCTGTCTTCTTTCTAAAGAGTGCTGATTGAACTTCTTTATGAAATTCTTGCTGGATACTTGTCTTAAGTCTTGTTTATTATTTTTCTAAGCATGCTCAAACTTTACGTTTAGGGTGGGGAAACAAAATTGCAAGCTGGTGCTTTGTCATTGTCAAATTAGACACGAGAAGAGACCCCTTTAGATTATATAAGTGTTTCTCAACCTTGGCAGCTTTATGATGTGCAGATTTCAACTGCATACTGTTGGCTGGGGAATTCTGAAGTTCCCATGGCATAAAGTTGCCAAGGTTCAGAAACAATGTACTAGGCTGTAAAAAAAGTTAAATGTTCTGTTAAAAATTAACATAATATTTAGCATGATTGACTCAAACTCTAGGTGAACTAATTTGAATTATGACTATAAACCATGATAGGAGATAGGTGTTGTTTTTTTGTTTTTTAAATTGTTGTACTTGCTGATGGGAGATAGGGACAAAAAAGTGTTATTGAGAAAGGATTTTTTAATAAGAAAAATGACAGTTATTGATGGGAATTTGCATCAAAACATTTAATGCACATAGGAACCCACACATCCAAAGTCCATAAATTCTCTCTTCCATTGACTTCAACTCATGGTACACGGTCATATCAATGTTCTTTTCTTGGCAACAACGTGGACATAGTTTGCCTCAGTTTTCAGAGATGTTCTTAACCTTCCCATGTGGTCTACAACCCTGGAATTTCTTGGTGCTTTCCCATTCAAGTATTAGCCACAATCAAACGAGCTTAGTTTTTTCAATATGTTGTCACTTGCTGCGACCTACAAGTTATTAATGGAAATATAGGTTTCTCTTTAATGTATAGATTTAAAATGGAAAGAGCAACTGCTGAACAAGCAAAGCTGGTAATTATTAAGACTGTTTCCCTGTTATCTTACAATAGCTTTTTTTCCCCTTTAACTGAAAAAACTTTGGAATTTGCAGTTACAAAATGAAAATGTTTATTGATAACTTATTTATTTATTATTTTTGTTTATTTTATTTTCTGGATGTTTTATTTTCAAATGGCATATCATTCTTAAGCCTTCTAATTCAGAATCCCACTTCTGAGTTTTTCTTTAATCAGGGCCTTACTTCGTGTTAGAAGAATTAAGACAAAGTTAAGAAATCAGCAGATAGTTTTGACTTTACTGAATGTAGATAGGTTTTACAGTTTATAGTGTTCAGTTGTTGCTGTAAAAGGTTTAAAATAAAAAATATACTTTGTATGATATTGTACCAGAAGGAAACAAGCATCTGCAAATACTTTATAATGAATTATAACAATTCAGACTGGCAACATGCAGAAAGTTAAAGGAAATTAATTTAACATCCTTTAAATATGAATAAGTAATAAACACTGTTATGCACTGGGACTCTTATTTCATTAAAATTTGCATATATTAACAACTTATTGTGAACTTGCAGAAATGACATCAGCCTTGAACAAAACCTAACGTATTAAGAAAGGAAGAAGCAACTCTGGCACTGAGCAAATAAAAATGTCACTGTTACTACAATCTTCTTTCTTCTGTTAGAACAGAAATGTCATTCAAAGAGATATAGAGAATTTTTTTGCAGTAAGCCAGATCGGAATTCATCAGAGAAGATGGCAGCTGTGGCCAAGGGAGCTTTCACACAAGTCCAGTATGCCACTTGTATCTGTTCCTAGCCGAGGAAGCCCTTCAGAAACTCACTCATCGTTTGATCACCTCATGATTGGATTATTGTAATGAGCTCTACGTACAACCTTCCTTGAGGGCTCCTTGAAACTACAGCTAGTCAAGAGTGCAGTGGGACAGGAAGTGACACAATATATTTATGTATCTCCTTTGTGAGCTGCACTGGTGACTAGTTGGCTTCAGGCTGCAATTTAAGGTGTTGATTATCACCCATGAAGCCCTTCATGCCATAGAGCCTCGCTACTTGAGGAATCTCCTGTCTCTACATGTTCCCACTTCTCCATCTAGGTCAGCAAAAGTGGGCACATTCTAGATCCAATCAAGCAAACAATATCATCTTGCAGAATCAAGGAAGCATGATAGTGGTTTCTAATCTATTGAATGTCATCCCCCAGAGTCAGTACTGCTTACCCCTTATTGACATTTTTCAAACTCTAAAAAACTTGGTGATTTTCCCAGACCTTGGGAGAGGATGTGGTCAAGACCTTCTGGTTTTTGGTTTTATGGGTGTAATGGAGTTGGTGTTCTGACTGGCTATGTTTTTTCTTGATATATATTCTTTTCATTCATTCCATTCAGAATTGTCAAGAAGTTGGAGGGCCTTAAAAATGAATGAATGAATGAATATAGAACAGAGCTCCTGTAATCTGGTTGTAATGCTTCTGTTAATGTGGTCCAAAATTCCCTTGGCCTTTTTAATTACTGAATCACATTACTTATTCATGTTCACCTGGTGATCTTCTAGGACCTCTTATATGCTTTCCTGCCAAGTTAGGAATACCTATACCCAATTTATACATATATGCATAAATTGATTATGCATTGAAAAAAAATCAGACTTTAAAACAATAAAAGCATTGTAGAAACAAAAAGAACAAAAAGGATATCCATCTCTTGCTATTTCTATTTCTAATGACTGTGCTAGACAATAGGATAAAGGACACAAAGACATAATAACTTCTGAGGTGCATATTCCCTTCATGTGCTCCAACCTACAAATGTGCACTGATTCCTTACTTCCAGCATCTCTTCAAGAGTGTGACAATGGTGTCTTAGAAACAGCTTGGTTGAGCCGTCTCTTTTGTTAGAAAGTATTTCATCCTGACAAATATTCTCTTTTGCATTTCTCATGCATAACTGTACTCTAAGTTGATGTGCTTTATCTGATATCTGACCTTCCCCATCTAGTGAAACCAGAATATATGCTTGCTTGTCTTTAAAGGTTCTTGGTTACCTTCGGCTCATCTTTTCCAAAATCCATTTACAAATTATTTCACCAAGCATTTTTCTACCTGGGCTGCTTTTCTCTTTTTCTGCATGAAGAGGCAGAAAAGGCATCTACTGTTCTACTTAGCCCAACTGATGGTTCAACTTCCTTAGAAGAACAGATTTCCCCCTGAAAACGTACAGCTGTCCTGTCCTCAGCCAGACTGTCCTCATCTAACTGCTCTGGAACTATTGTTTCCAATAATTTTTGTCGATGCTCTCATTTTTCTGTTTAAGATTCCCTGGGCATCAGCAATGTCTGATTCTATGAATGTGGAGCTTCTCAAATGCCTTTCATGTTTTTATCTTCTGTTTCCAAATGAGAAAGTAGTCTCATTCCACTCTCCATTTTAAAATGAAGGTAGTCTTCTAGTTTTTCACCTCTATTTCCATGTTTAAATACTTTACATTCTTACAGCTGTCTTTTTTCTCATGATAATATAGGATAAAATCATCTGCATAAATTAGAATAAATGTTAATCATTCATTCTTGAGCTCCAAATGTTACTGAACTTTAATTCCCAACTGTTCCAGTTAGCAAGGTCGGTGTTCAGAGATGCTAGGACTTATAACCCAGCATCAGTTAGAGGACTTAGGTTTCTCATTCCACAAGGGTAAATTTGATGGGAATATAATATCAATTAACCAGCTGGATCCACACATTTGTTGCAAATTGAATCATGATATTGAATATTAACCTCCGATATGTTATATATCCATTGTTGTGGAGAAACAACATACATGAGAGGTCCAGAAAACTGTACGGCTGTATTAATTCAAAATAACTTAATGAACAATTAGTACACACATTGGACTAAAGAAACAGCTTGCAGTTCATTTTGTATAACAAAAACATTGCTCAAAGTTAAACAAACACCATTTGGCATGATGGTGAAATGGGTTTGTTTTTTCATTTGTTCAATTTATAGGCTATTTTTTCAAGGTTGTTGTCCCCAAAGCCACATATAATAAAAATTAAAATAGTGCCAGCCATAAAGCAATAGCAACAAAGCCAACAGGAAATAGCATTAACTAAATATACAAACAAGAAACAAAAACAAAACAGTATGAAGTGCTGAAAGGCTACTTGCATTCAAGTGTGTCTTCACCCTCCCCTACTCCACATTTTAGGATCTTATCACTAGATATTAATTTTAGGGCTCATGTAAGGGAAAGTGGTCTTTCAAAATACAATTTCTCTCGTAAGTGAAAAGAGACTCTGCAAATAATGGTTGCTTATGGCCTTTGGCTTCCAATTTAAATTTTGGTTGATCTTTTAACCCAAAAGGAATTCATGTAGTCCAGATTTGCTGATACAGTAGTAAGTGTAGTTGGAAGGCTACCTGTTCTTTAACCGAAGGGGGAATTCGGTAAGACGTTTAAGGGCAGCAGGCCTTCATGCGGTGCATGAAAAAGTCATCGTTGCAGGCTGACTGCCAGCAAACAGATTCTGCCCACAAAATGTAGTGACACCGGCAAAATGCATTTGTCTATGAACTAAAAAATAATAATGAGTGGAACAAAGAAGAAAGAATTGAAGAGAAGGACCGAATAGTGCAAGTAATCCTTCATCTTCTCATGACTTCCTCGCTTGCAGAATTGGTGGAATTATATTTATATTGATTTAGTGAAGATGTCAGAGCAAATAAACTGCTTTGGTGCAGTAAGTAAAACATCTCATTACTGGTGAAGGATCTTTGGGTCAGCAGAGTGGTTTGTCAGCAGATGATGCACAGTTCTCTTTTGACTACCAGGGTCCTGGAGCTGGTAAAAGTAGAGTGCCACATCACCATATCCTCATGTGCTGCCTTGGTGTGTCACCTGTGCATCACCTTTGTTGCCACCATTGTGACCTTGGTATGTTCCTCTGACATTGAGGGATGTGGGAAGCCAATTAACTATTACTTTGGTTGTCCCCAAGGGGCTTTCTCAGCCATGACCTGCATGAGTGCATATCTCCATAGACATATTTGTTTGGTTCTAATGTTCCAACAGCAACATTGCCAGAAATTCCCACCTTTCTTGTGGAGTAGCCAAGAGGGTGGTGTGTGTTCCATTGGCAGGATACCTTCTCCAATCTGCCCTCCAGATTTTAAGATTTCTGTCCTTCTGCCAGATGGTTATTGCCCCTTGCCATTCCCCTTGCACCACATGGTTTCAGTGGGGGATGTTTAGCTATTTCCAGTTCAGTGAATTTTTTATATTTATTTATTTTTCCTCTCCATGAAAATAGAATGTAACAAGGGAAGGATAACTAAAGGGGAGAGATGAGAGCTAGCTACCTGCTATGAAGTGTATGTTTGTGTCAGAAGGATGGTGAATAGCCCAGGGAGCTAGAAGAAGGGATGGGCAGCAAGGGATATACAGTATGTGTGATATGAATGTGCTTTTGACTGATTTGGATGTAGGAAAGGTTTCTTTGCTCATTGTGGTTTTTGGTGAAGGATTGCTTATTTTCTTTTTTGTTTGTGTGTGTATGTGTGTGCGTGCGTGCGGGCATGTACTTGTTTGTATGAATGCATGTAGGTCAGCCACAATTGTGAGATTCTCAGAAGCTTTGCAATAATTAAGGAAAAACAAGCATTTGAAATAAACCATCCTTTAAAATGTATTTAAAAATCTATAAATTTATAGATTCCAAAATGTCAATAAAATCAATTAAACCAGACATCATATTTCTTACTAAAGGTCCTCCAGAGAACTCTGGTTTTAAAATGTTTCCAGACCTGGGGATGTGGGGGAAGGAAGGTGACCTGATTTTTAAGGAGAGATGATTCTGTAAACTTCCTGCCACTGCTGTATCTCACAGAAATGGGCAATCAAGGGCAGGATTTCACAGCATACTTCACTTGGATAAGTCAATTCCTGTAGGTGGACCCTGTAAGTACCTGTACGTGTGTCTTGCCTTATTTGTGTATGTGTGTGTGTGTGTGTGTGTGTGTGGACAGGGGAGAGAGAGAGAGGGAGGGAGACAGACAGGATATAGATAGAGAGAGAGATGATAGATAGAGAGATGATAGAGGGGGAGAGAGAGAGAGAGAGAGAGAGAGAGAGAGAGAGAGAGAGAGAGAGAGAAGTTTTGTGTTTTTGGGCATCCTTAGTGTCTGTTTTGTGAATTAGGTATTTTCCTGTGTTTTAGGAGAACAAATATATGATCTGGAATTTAGCCCATTGCAAGATATTTGAGGAAGCAAATTCACCCTCCCGTTGATCAGTTGTCAGCTTTATCAAGTGCTTCCCATCATATCAGTCTTGGCTTCTTCTTGCTGCTCTGATAAGTTTTAGTACAGCAGAAGTTAAGACTTGGAACAGTGCACTTCTCAAGTAGATTTGAAGCCAAGTCTCATATTACCTCTTCATATTGCTTTCTTTGATAGGGATATTGGAACAGAAAAATCAATTTCATAGAACAGTTTAGTGTTTTGTAATGTGTTTATTTCCCACTTTCCATTCAAGAGCTTAATGTGCTGTACATAACATTTCCTCCTTCTGTTTTTCTCCACATCAGTGGATGAAGGCCGAAAGAGAGTAATTGGACTTAATCTGCCTAATAATCTTCAGTGGTTGTAGTTAGACTAGAATCTGGGTTTCTCTGCTCATCCAAAACTTTAACCACAGCACCACCATGCCGGCTATCTTTGTTTGGATTCTTTGGTAACAAAATTATCCAAACTGAGATATTGGTCCCTATTTTCTTCCTAAAACAATTCAAAGGAAGAGTAATATTCATATTGCAAGCTAATCTAAGAGATCAAAAACCAATAGTGGGAATTGATATTTTTAAAAAGTATATTGATGTGCAGAGAGCCAGTTTTGGTATAGTGATTAAGGCACCAGGCCATAAACTGAAAGGCTGTGAGTTCTAGTCCTGCCTTAGCCACAAAACCAGCTGGGTGACTGTGGGCCAGTCTCTCTCTCTTAGCCCTAAGAAGGAGGCAATGGAAGACAACTTTAAAAATATTGCCAAGAAAACTGCAGGGATTTATGCAGGCGGGCACCTGCATATAGGAGTTAACACTTACTCAAAGCTAAATTAACATACAGATGTTTATGTTTCAAAATCAGGAACCACAGTTTACTTGCAAGAAACCTATCAGTTTCAGGGTATGGGTTAAGGAAGATCCATATAATGTAGTCTGAATGTATTTTCAGATTTGAAAGCAGCTCCCTAAGAAACAGATGCATATATAATGTGTAGTCAGTGTGGGAATCACATTTGTCCAGAAAGTTTGTCTTTTGAGGTATTTGTGTATGTGTTCATTGAATATCAGACAACACTGAGAGGCATGAAAGCAAACATCAGGACTTTTTGATACTTCCCTTTTCACTTAAACCATTTGAATGTCACAGATGCATTATAGCATATTTAGCCTTCAGTCCACAGGCTTTCAGTTCCATAGCTGCATAAACAAATTATTCATTTGTTGTATGAATGCATAATATAATTTGATTATATGAATCATTCATATTCATATAATATCACTGTACAAGTTGAATTTTAATGAGCTCAAGAAGCATTAATGAGAAGAACCTATTGCTGCATGTGGATTATATAGCTAGGCTGGTGTTTGGGGATATGGAAGGGTGCAAAGGAAAGCAAATACATATTTGAGTTGATCTTGGGTTTATGCCCTCCAGACTGAATCCATGACAGGGTCAAATCTGGTGTACCTTCTCCCAATAGATCTAGTTCCTACACTCCCCCCCCCACAATGTGATATTTTAAATGAAGAAAAATTGCCATTTGTAGTTTAAATAAGAGAAGCTGCAGGGTCCAAGGTTAGCTTCCAGGACCTTACATGTAAGGGATGAACTAGGCTCAGGGTAAGACAAACCAGATCTGGGCTGCAAAACTCTGAGTGATAATTAGATTAAAGCAAAGAGAAACAGTTGAAGACCAAAAGAGGAGGGGATGGCAGAGGATGAAATGGTTAGATAGTGTCATCAATGCAATGAAGCATAAATTTGGGCAGACTCCAGAAGTCAGTGGAAGACAGGTGGACCTGGTGTTCTATGGTCCATGGGGTTGTGAAGTATTAGGCATGACTTAGCGACTGAACAACAATAACAACAAAGAGTAACAAGAAAGCTCTATTGCTTTGCTACCCTCTAATGGTCACCCAGAGTTTCTCAGTCCACATGTAGTATCTATACTGAAATGGGAGGTATATGCTCCCCTCAAAATATCCTCTAAAATCCAGAATATTATGCAGTGATGTGTGGTCTTTTTGTACTCTTTCTTTATCTAGCCCATTCTCTTTCCCCATCTAGCTTTTCCCCCCATGTGGCCTCACCTGTAAATCTTTCATTATATTTATTTCCACTCATCCATTCCTTAGTGTGTTAATCTGTCTTTTGTAATTACTCTAATGCTTTTGAGATGTTTGTTACTATAAAGGTAGCCTTTAGATATTTTAAATGACAATAATAAAATAGAAGAAGATGATTGTCAAGCATCTTCCTCCAATTATTCTTGACTGGCAGGGATTTGTGCATATATATTTTGCTCCCATGAGTAGATCCCTTTCTCTATCAAATTTGGTTGCTTGAAACCGAGGGACCAATTGCCCCAGCCTTTTCTTATAGCTCTACTTTGGGGCATTACCTGGAATTTTTATGAAAAATGAAAAGTAGGGCAGTGAGGGAATTACAAAAGAGTAGAAGATCTCTGTGTCTCAATCTTTAATCATAAAAGGATTAGGCAGTAATATCTAATCTTCAATCCTCTTTGGTCTTCCTAGTTTCAAATAATATAACTGTACATAATGTCAATCTTCCTTTTTGTAGCCTTCCTCTTCCCAGGATATGTGAAGAGTGAAATTTTGAAAGAAAGGATCATGGGAAGGGTCTGCCAGGATTTGTTGAAGAGGTAAAGTAGCTTTTATAAAGATATAATGGTATGTGGGAATTACCTTGAGGGACCAGGAGAACAAATACTGCCTAGGGAATGATCAGATGAAAAGGGGAGAATTTCACAACTGCTTAACGGGCAAAGAAAGAAACTTAAAAAAGGATCCACCCTAGTGTATCAGATGGTTAAAAGTGACAGTGGGAGATTTGTATTTTCAGACTTTCAAGATTCTGTTAATGTAGCTTTACAATAAAGTGGAATTAACACGTCCAGTTGTGTTTCTGTTTGTTTTATCTGGGAGGGCTGACAAAAGCTGAGGGGAGCTGTATGCTACAGAGGACTGGTTCTTGTACAAGGGAAGGTATGTAATTCTTCCCCACAGTTCTGACAACAACAGGCCTTGTATCTCTTGTGATGCTGCTTCCTTTTGAGATAAAGGAATCTTAAATTGAATATAGGATATGCACAGAAACCTGACTATAGAATATGATGCAGTAATTTGCAGAGGGTTAAGAGAATGACAAAAATAAAAAAGTCTGCCTTGCATTTAACTAATACAAAAGTCATTACAGGATCATAATTATGTATATTCTGATCACAGTAAAACAATGGGGTTCTATTAGGAAAAAACTGAGATCTCTGCTGACTATTTTCTTGAGAGCTATATCTGTTTACTACATAGTAAGAACTAGTTGGAAAAATTTTCATGAGCAAATGCAATTATTGCAACGCTGCTCTTATACTTTGTGATAAGTTTATCTGACTTTGCCACTGTTTTTCCTTTTGTCACCCCTATGTAGATTTTTACCTATTGGTAAAAGACATTATTGTAGTGAATTTTGCTTAATCACAAAACAGGGATTTTAGGGATCAGCAGATCCTGGGAATTATGTGGGGGAAATGTGAGAGGAAATGACATTTTTAACATCTTTTCTTTTTAAGGAAGCTCTAAAAGCTTAAGAAGCTTTTAGAAGCACGTGTGAATGTGATTAAGCTTCCCCCAAAGCTTAAAAAAAGAAAAGAAAATTGAGCTGAGGTGTATTTGTACTTAACGATTATTCACATGTCCAAAGTATCCTTTGAAAACCGTTGGAAACTCTGCACGTGTTGTTTTCCTGACCCCAGTGAGGCAGTTAGATGCAGCTGTCACTGTTGGCATTATGCACTGAAAACTTAATGTGTTTGGTGCCAGTTGTAGATGACCAGAGATGACCAAGATCAGTCATGTGCAAGGATTTTGAAAGGTTTTTCTCATTCCCCAATGGACACAGTATACAGTGGCTGTCGTCCAAATATAGGGAAATGGGGATGGTATCATTAAAGTAAATCTTGCCATAGCAATGAGCAATTAATTGCTCATTCATTTCCTCCTATAATATCTGGGTAGGTTTCCTTTTCAGATAGTATTAACATGTTATTCATCAAATAACTATTTTCAAATGATTTTCAAAAAAATCTGTTGCATATTGTAATCATATGCATTAGATTAATGCAACACAGTAGTATTGAGGCCACAAAACCAGAAATTATATATCAGTATTTCCTTTTCCCACATTGCACCACAGCAATCTTGCTACTTTCTCCAGTGCAGAGGAATCTGAAGATTTACTGCCTGTGAAACTGCCATGTGGGTATTTGAATCAAATGGCTCTGATTGAGTTGTTTTCAGTGGGGTTCAGCATGCTGAATCATTGACTCAGTCTCCTGAGAGCAAAGCAATGAAATATAAGCTACATAGTCTGAACTGAACATGTCCAAAAGGCTACCCAAACATTAGAAATAGATGTAGTGGTTTAGAGAATCTTTCTTTCTTTCTTTCTTTCTTTCTTTCTTTCTTTCTTTCTTTCTTTCTTTCTTTCTTTCTTTCTTT
>JANHFL010009190.1:0-10471 GCA_032468155.1 Oxyrhabdium leporinum | reverse complement strand
CAGGTACCGCCCGCTTCCCCCCCCCCCCGGCCGGCTTGGGGTCGGCCCGAGCCCCCCGTGCCTTGTGACCCATGGGCCCTGCTGTTGCGTTGCAGACGGCCTTGTTGCTGAAAACGCAGTCTCCGGTTTTCTCGGATGTCAGCGGTTCTCCTGCAGGGACCTCTGAACCGAGGAGCAAGCTCTTCCCCGACGAGAGGTGAGTGGCCTAAGCTTCAGAGCGGTCCCTCTCTTAATCTTCCCTGGTTTTCTCTCTCTCTCTCACTCTCACTCTCCCTCACTCCCTCACAGATTTTGTGCCTGCAGTAATTGTTTTTAAGGGATCATCGAAAGGTGAAGACTTAGCCTCGTATGGAAAACCAATTTGTGAGCTTGTGAAGAGCTGGAAGTAGAAGCCAGGCGTGTCCCACCTTAGCAACTTTAAAACCGGTGGATTTCAGCTCCCAGAATCTCCCCAGCCCTGGGGAATTCTGGGAGTTGAAGTCCACACATCTCAAAGTCGCCAAGGTTGGACAGCCCAGAGTGAAAGAACCAAACGTTTCCTTCTCTCCATGAACCTTAAGGCCCTTACCAGAAAACCGGCAACTAAATGAACAATTATGTTCCAAAAGTCACGGGTTCAGAGCCCGGTGGGCCAGGTGGGAGCGATGGCAATGCCAGTGTTCGGCCTCCACGATTCCTTTGGTGGAGCTTAAGCTGTCCCACAAAGTTACTCCTTCGGTGACTTTTCCTTTTTTCCTTTTTTCCATTTGATGCCAGAATGCTGGAAGAGAAGGAAGAGCCGGGGTTCCTTACTGGCTTGAAAATCCCAGCTCCTTGGGCTGCCGGCAAGACGGTGGAGACCGTTCATCCCGTCAGGGATAACTACAAATTTAAGGAGACGGTGCACATTCCAGGAGCCCGTTGCTTGTACCTCAGGTTCGACAGCCGATGCTCCTCACAGTACGATTACGATAAGGTCAGTCGGGGCCCTAAACTCTCCCCTGGGTGAAGAAAAAGCCCCTTCTGCAGCGTCGGCCCGGGAGAGGTTTCTCTTGGTGCGCTCTAGGAGGCCTGCCGAGTTGGAAGATCCAGGGTGGGGCCCTTTGCTTGCTGCCCCCTGAGGAGCTCTTAAGAAATCGCGCCACTCCTCCGTGCCTGTTGTGTTTCTGCTGCAGCTGGTGATATACGCCGGGCCCAACACGAACAGCCGGAAGGTTGCCGAATACGGAGGCAACACCTTAGGATACGGCAGCCGCAGCGTCTTGGGGACTGGCTGGCCTAAAGATCTAGTAAAGGTACCGAGTGGCCCTTTCCCGTCCCTGCTGGTGAAATGTCACCTCAAAGAAAAAAAGAAGCTACTGTAGAAAAATAGGTTTCCTGGATGGCGGGCATAATATGCAGAGGAGAACGCCGTTTCCAGACTTCGCTCTGTATTTTGCAATAATGAAAGGCGGAGACTCATCTTCCGCTTGCCTGTTGAACGGAATCTCTTCTCATCCAAACCGTCAGGTGGAAGGGGACACCGTCACCTTCTCTTTCGAAATGCGGAGCGGCCGAGAACACAACACCCCAGATAAAGCCATGTGGGGCTTTGCCTGCACGGTCCGGGCGCAGGTATGGCCTGGGGTTCGCGCCAGGATTTCAGCCGGGGGAGTAACTAAAATCCGCTCGATCCCGGCAGCGTCCAAACACGGCTTCATTGTTCCTCCAGTTGCAAGGGGTGGCAGGGTGATGGCGGGGAGGCTGAGCGCTAGGTCGGGCGTAAGGAGGCGGGTCACCCTTCGTTCACTGCTCCTGAACGGAAAGAAGTCGGTGTGTTCCGCTTGTAAATGTGTAGGCGCAACTCCTTCCAACTTCCTTGCGTTAGAGCGGTCTTTCTACAGATTTGTGCTCTGCTGGGTTGGTGCTTGTGATCTTGATTCTGATTCCTATCGGTGGACGCGCGGGCCGTAACTGTCTCTGCGTTCTCCCTGCTCCCCCTCGGATGCCCAGGAATCCTCGGAAGACGTCTCGGGCGGGCTGCCCTTCCTGGTCGACCTGGCGTTGGGCTTGTCCGTCCTGGCCTGCTCGATGCTGAGGATCCTGTACAACGGGCCGGAGATAACCAAGGACGAGGAAACGTGCCAGGAGCTTCTGCGGTCCAAGCTTTTGCAGAGGTAGGGAGCCCAAAGTGGGAAGGAGGCGGCCCGCCGCGGCTCCACCGCCAGAAGCGAAGCCTCGTGCGCGCAGCAGACGGTCACGGGGGGGGGGGGGTTCACAGGGCGGATGACAGCGCCGCCCTGGCTGCTGCTTCAGGCAAGACGCCGAGCCGTTCCTCCGTGTGTGGTCTCGTTGTTTCAGATGCCAGTGGCAAGTGGAAGCCAACGGGGTGATCTCCCCGGCCCTCACGCCCAGCCCTTCCCCGCTGCCTCTCACCATCGAGGAAGACCAGGAGTTCACTTACCCATCGGACATCCTCGTCCCACCTGTGGGTCACTATTTTGACCTGCCCCGGATTCGACTCCCGCCCGGAATCATGATCAAACTCAGGGAGATATCTGGCCGCGCCCGCCCTCAGTTTCGGCCCAGCATCAGGTGTGTGGGTGTGGGTGTGAGCTTCTTTGGCTCCCCTTTGCTTTCTCCACATCTGCAGATGGAGAAAACGCTTGCCTCGCTCAGATATTTGTCAGGGGGCCCGTTTGTCAAACGTCGATCCCCTCCGAATTTTGGGGTTTTTTTGCCCTCAACAGAGAGGTGATCCAGCCGGATGTGATGGAAGAAATGGTGGTTTCGTGCGTGATCAAGCACTTGAATCTAGTCGACGCGCTCCAGTCTCTCATAAACTTCCAGTATCAGGAGGAGCACGCTGAGGAATACGACCTGCTTTGCAAAATTATGGGAGAAACCTTCAAGAAACTGAACGCCATGGAAAGACAACTGCAGGTAAAGCCCACCGCCTGGTGGCTGCTTTCGGTCCCGGGAGGCTCCCTGTGGGCTGAGGGTGAATTGTTTTTCCTGAACTCCTCCTGCTGAGCGAAGGAGGGCTCCGGCTTTTTCATGTCGTTGTTTTTTTTTCCTTCCTGGCCAGAGCGTGGCTGAACTGGAGCAGAAATGGCAAAGCGAGGTGGAAGACGCCATGCATGGAAAGCTGGAAAATAATGTGCCCTTCTTCTACGACTATCACTTTAATGAGGTAAAGTCGAGGATCTCAGACTGCGCTGGGCTGTTTTGGGGTTGGCTTCTGCCTGAAAGGGGCAGCCTCCCCTTTCTCTGGATGCCTTTAAAACGCTGCGCTGGGCAACCCCCCTGCAGCTTTAAAGCTGACTGCCTGGTTCTGTGCTGGACATTCACTGTTCGCTGGTGGTCCTGGAAGCGGCTGGCTTCTCCAAGCGCCTGCGCCAGGGAAAGGTCTCCGGAGGGTTCTCGGAAGTCAGACCCCAGAATGGAGTGGCGCAGACAGCGTCTCTCGGAGTTTTAGTTCTTCCAGATATTTGGGAAAGGGTCTGGAGCAAGGGAGCAGTGTGTGTGTGTGTGGAAACAGAATCCTTCACTCGGCAGAAACCTCGGGAGTTCTTGCAAAGAAGAATCAAAAGAAGCCGATCAATTCAGTCAAGCGAAAAGATAGATGATGTCTTGGATCAGGGTGTTCCGACGAAGCCTCCGAGAGGTTCCCCCGCGGGGCAGGAGGGCAGCGGCCGCCTTCCAAGGGTTCTCCTTGGGCAGCGGAGCCTTGGGGGTGGAGTGTTGCTGAACGCGGAGAGCCAGGTCTCGCCACATGGAGAAGCGGACCTTGCATGGCTCTTTCCTAGACGTGGACTTCTCTGGGCCCCTTTTCCCACATATTTGCTTCTCTCCCCCCTCCCTTCCTTTCAGAGCAAAATGAAAGAACTGGAACTTCTCTGCTCGATGAAGGAGATTTCTTTTGACGGAGGAGATCTTGAGAACATGGTGCTTTCGCTGAGGTTGGTGCCGCTGTCGCAGTGTTGCCATGGGAAGCCTCTTTGTCCGCCTCTGCTCCTTCCCGGGGGGGGGGGAGGGGGGGGGAGGCAGTGTTGCGATGGGTTGCTCCCCGTCCTCAGAAGCTGCGCCTGTCCGACCCTTTGCCTCTTTCTGGAGCTAGGAGGAGGCAACCAACCGGTCTGTCTCTGGCCTTTACCCTTCCGGGCTCTTTAGGGAGAAATTCTTCCAGGAAGTGAACTCGGTGATCCAGAAGCCTTCGCATCCCATGGCAAAGACCAAAATCCTGGTCAAGAGCCTGATGAACCGAGCAGAGCTGCTCCTGCACGTCACCATTGCCGCCCAGTCGGGCCTCACCCGAAGCATCTCCGGCACCCCGGCAGAGACGCCAGGTGAGGAGGGAGGGGAGGGGAGGGGCCGGTCCGCCCTTTCAGCGCCTTCCTGCGCAACCGAGATCAAGACGCTCCCCCCCCCCCTGGGCCTTTCTGGGTTTTCTGAAGGGTGGTTTTGGGCCCCGAAGGCTCAGCCCTCTTTCTGCTCCTTAACGCGCAGCGTGCAAGTCGGCCTCGGAAACCAAGGTCATCTCCCACGCGGTTCGCCAGCCGGTCTTCCTCCGCAGCATGTCGGCACCCTCGGATCTGGAAATGATCGCAAACGAAGATCTGGAGTTCACCAGGTCGAGCCAGAGGTCGGCATCCCCCTCTCTGGAATTGGAATCCGGGCTGCCTTAGTCAGCCTCTTGGGGTAGTCGCACAGGCCCGCTGATCGCCCCCGTGTCCCCACGCAGGCGGCGCCACATTCCGAGCCACAGGAGCAGCTCCTTCACCCTCCTGCAGTCGCTGGCCATCGACGACAGCCGGGACAAGCCCACCTACAGTGTCCTGCTGGGACAGCTCTTTGCCTTCATCGGAACCAATCCTGAGCAAGCAGTGAGTCCCGCCTCCTGCGTTTATCCTATCCGAGGCAACGGCCTTACCTGGCCGTCCTCCAGCAAACCTCACCGGACAGAAACCGCTTCGTAATTGGCAGGAGAAATAGCCAACCTCAGTTATCCGTGAATGCTTAAAATCCACCAGGCTGTTTAAGAGTTCATTCGAGTTATTTAAATGATATAAATAAGTGACTCAAATAAATAATGTTTAATTACTTAAATAACTTGTCATTTAGGAGGTTGGAACGTCTGAGAATATTCTAAAATTGGTTTTCTGGCACAACGGTGGGACTAGAAGACCTCCAAGGTCCCTTCCAACTCTATTATTCTGTGTTCTATCCTTTCTTTTCTTAATGAATTCAGCGGGCTCCGTCCAGGGGAAAGGTTTCCCCCCCCTCCTCCTCCTCCGAGCACGCTTAAGTGAGCCGGTCAGTGGCTCCCTCAGGCCGCTCATCCCCCCCACCCCTTCTCTCCTAGGTGTCCAGCAGCAGCTTCCTGTTGGCCGCTCAGACGCGATGGCGGCGCGGAAACACCCGGAAGCAGGCGCTGGTGCACATGAGGGAGCTGCTGACGGCGGCGGTTCGCGTGGGCGGAGTGACGCACCTGGTGGGCCCAGTCACGATGGTGCTCCAGGGAGGCCCTCGGTCAGTTCCCGCAGGGAG
Source organism: Oxyrhabdium leporinum (assembly GCA_032468155.1). Lineage (NCBI taxonomy): Eukaryota > Metazoa > Chordata > Lepidosauria > Squamata > Cyclocoridae > Oxyrhabdium > Oxyrhabdium leporinum. Next base: position 4,963 of record JANHFL010009190.1, on the reverse strand, counting down.
GACTGGGGGCCGGAGGAGGGAGGCTGTGGCCGGGGACGCCCGCGGGAGCCAATTGCCAGGCAGCTTGTTAGCAGAGCTCCTGAAACTGGCCTCAAAAGCGGTGACCTCGGCAGCGTTGCTGGCCGGGGAATTCTGGGAGTTGAAGTCCGCACCTCTTCCAGTTGGGAAAAACCGCTTTGAGAGCCCCCCCCCTTTCTGGGGTTATTCGAGGCACCGTTGAATACCCTGGCGGCCTCCAAGCGGCCGTCTCACGCTCGGGAGCCTCTTTTCCCTCTCCGCAGAATCGAAGAGCTCACGTGCGGAGGGATGGTGGAGCAAGTGCAGGAGGCCTTCGGGGAGACCATGACTTCGGTGGTGGCCCTGTGCGCGCGCTACCCCATCGCCTGCGCCAACAGCATCGGCCTCCTGTGCACCATACCGTACACCCGGTGAGTGGCGGAGGGGGGGGGGAGAGCTGCCCTGGCCGTGCCCGGCCTGAGGCTTTCCGTTGGCCTTGGCCCTCTCCAGCCTCCCTCCGGGCCCCGACGTGACCGGCCACGGCCTCCTTCCCCCCCCTCCCCCAGGAGCGAAGAGAAGTGCCTGGTGCGGAGCGGCCTGGTGCAGCTGATGGACCGCCTGTGCAGCTTAAGCAGCCAGACCGAGTCCAGCTCCAGCGAGAAGCAAACCAAGAAGCAGAAGGTGGCCATCATGGCTTGGGCCGCTTTCCAAGTGCTGGCCAACCGCTGCGTCGAGTGGGAGAAGGAGGAAGGTAGGAGGTTGACTGGCGCTGCAGGAAGAGCAAGGCTGGATGGGGAGTCCGGGGAGGGTGTGTGTGTGTGCGTGCGTGTGTGTGCGCGAAGCCCCCTGGTGCCCAGCCCTCACTGCAAAAGGCCTTGGGTCTTCCTTCCTTCCTCCTTCGCGAGGTGCTTGCAGGGGCAGGACGCCGGAGGGGCCGGGGCCACTCTTCACTGCTCTCACCGGGGCTGATCCTTTCGCAGGGGGATCCACAGAGGCCGTGCATTCGGGCCTCGCCCGCCAGGTCTCCAGTCTCTTGACCAATCACCTGGCCCGGGCCACCGAGTGCTGCGGCAACCAGGCAGCCGGCAACGACGCCCTGCAAGACGTCCTCAGTCTTCTGAATGACCTTTCCAGGTACCGTGTTCCTCAGCCGTGGCGACCGGAGGAGGTCCGGACTTCGACTCCCAGAAGTCCCCGGCCGGCTGAGCTACTAGCAGACCGGCGTTTCCCAACCGTGGCAAGTTAAAGACGTCTGGACTTCAACTCCCAGGGTTCTCCTGGGGAATTCTGGGAGTTGAAGTCCAGACATCCTCAAGATAGCAAGGTTGAGGAACACCGGTCTCTGGCTTGAGGGCCTGATTTACAGCGGGCTCGAATCCCGCTGCGGCCGGCGTGTCCTGCTACTGAGCAAGAACCCTCACCTTACCAGCAACTGTTCTGCTCTCCGGTCCGGCTCTCATGGGACCCCTCTTCCTCCCTTCGTGCCCCCAGGAGCCACATTGGCAAAGCCATCCTCAGCCAGCCGGCCTGCGTCTCCAAGCTCCTCTCTCTGCTCCTGGACCAGCGTCCTTCCCCCAAGCTGGTGCTCATCATCCTTCAGCTCTGCCGCGCCGCCCTTCCCCTCATGAGCGTGGAGGACTGTGGGAACGTGGAGCTGCCCCCCTGGAGCTACTCCGTTCCCTCCCTGAACAGCGAGCAAGACGATCCCAGCGACCCGGCCTCGAAGATCGCCTCCCTGCTCCTGGCCAAGCTGGCGGATTACGTTGTTCCAGGTAGCGAGCGGCTGCCTTTCCCCTGCAGCAACATGGAGGATTCCTTTCAAAACACCTGGGAAGCTTCAGCGGAATGTTCCCCTGTTCGCCTTCATCTCGGGGGGTGGGGGGGGGGGGTTGGCCGAGTCGCTAAAAGGTCGTTGCTTCGAGTTCTGCGTTTGATTCAGCCTCTGCCCCGTAACATTTGGGCGAAGGAGCTGCAGGTTAAGCCGGCAGAGCGCATTTCCTGGTTGAAATTGGCATTCCTTCTTCCCCCAACAGGATGCCAGACGGTCCTCTCTCCGACCGCCTCGGAGCCAGATGTGTCCCTCGCGAAAGCGAACCCCAAAAGTTCCCTGAAAGGAGAGAAAGACCCGGGAGAGGAGAGCGAGGCCGTGGACGGCAAGCTTTCTATATTTATCCACAAGCGGGAAGACCAGTCGTCTCACGAGGTCCTCCAGCCGCTCTTAAGGTAACCCGGGCCGGGTGTGGCGCCCTTAAGAGCCTCGCCTTCCCTGGCCACGTTCTCACCCTCCGTGGTCCTTCTCTCCGCAGTAGCTCAGAAGGTCGCCCCTTTCGCCTCGGGACAGGTGCCAACATGGAGAAGGTGGTCAAGATGGACCGAGACATGACCAAAGTAAGAGCAGCCCCCCTGAGGGCTCGGCTGAGGGCGCCTTCGCGCTCTCCGAACCGTGAAAGGTGGTGCCCCAGAGGTGGCACATCCTGCCCTCCGAGCGAGGAGCCTCCCGCAGCGATTCAGGCTGAGCACGTGGTGGGGGCCCCTGGCAACCGAGGCCTTTCTTCCCCAGAGCGGCTGCTGCGAGGTGATCACGGAGGAGGCGGCTGCGGCCTTGCGGAAGGCGACCAAGTGGGCCCAGTCCGGGCTGATCGTGAGCGTGGGGCCCCCCGTGGAGACGGCCAGTCCCGAAAGCACCAGCAGCCTCTCGACCGGGGACAAGAAGAAGACGGCCCAAACCTCCACCTGCAGGGAGCGGAATTCGGAGCTGGCCAGGTCGGCTGACCTCTGACCTTCCACAGAGCTAGCGGGGGGGGGGGGGCTGCATCTGGGAAGAGCTGTGCGTCTGACTCCCCCCTCCCCCATCAGGACTGACCCCGTGCGGCCCTTCATCAGCGGGCACGTGGCCAACAGCATGGCGGCCGAGGTGATCGCTCTGCTTCACAGCTTGCTCATGGCACCCGAGTCGGACGCAGCTCAGATATGGACCACCACCGCTGAGAAAGTAAGCAGGGGAGCGACTCGCGCTCTGGCACCCCTCGTTCTCCCTGTCTCCCTGGTTTTTATTTTTTGCCAAGCTTGTCATTCTGGGGTTTCTGCAAACAAACGAGGGCATCTGGCGCTCCGGGACTGAAGAACTCTTCCTGCCTCGGCTGCTTTGGGCTGAGAGGAGGAGCCAGCATTTGGTGGGCCTCAGAAGCTCCCTTTGAATCCTTCCTTTGCCTCCCCAGGGCTGCGTGACTCGGGGTGAGCTTGGGGGGTGGTGGTGTTCTTTATTCTCTGCAGTCAACTGGCATAATGCCTCTCAGCACCTCATTTTGGTGAGAAACCTCTAAAACGTTTGGAGCCTGAAACGGCAGCATTTCCATAAGGGATGAATGAATCGGCGATGCCTAATGCATTATATGAGGCAGCAGTTTCCCCCCGCCCCCCCCGATTCTGATTTGCTCCAAACCCCCCATATGCGGACAAGGGCCTTGGCAGGAAGATGCCCCCACGTGCCCGCCCGCTCGGGCCTCTTTGCGTTCCTAGGTCTTGTCTCGTGCTCTGATGTACATTCCCCAGCTGGGAAAATACGCCGAGAGCATCTTGGAGAACGGCAGCAGCAACGGAAGGAAGCTTGCCAAGCTCCAGAGGATCGCTCGCCAAGCGGTGGCTGCCCTGTGCGCCCTGGGGGGCTTCAAGGAGACCATCAAAATCGGCTCCGAAGTTCAGGTGGGTGCCGGCCTCTGGTAACTCACCGCACCCTGAAGAGACCGGCCGTTGTGACTTATTAACCTTGCAAGCTTAGTACCTAGTTAATTGGGAGCAACCCTGGATGGATCTTGCATGTGTTCCACAAGCTTCTCTTCCGTTGATAGGTGTTGGGTAGAGGAATTGCCAGAAGTGTTGGAGTGGTGGCCTCCATTAATGAACAGGAAGGGATAGCCACGGTCAAATTCCCACCGGAGAATGTAGACTGCCGGAAGACCTCCCAGGCCTCAGACATTTTAACAATTCCCTTATCGAGGCTCTGCATTCCTCGGTCAGAGGTGAGTCCATTTTAACACCCAGAACAGAGCAGGTACGTGTCTGAATGTTTAAATTGGAGATGTAGTTTCTATAACTTCGTTGCTTATCACCATTGTTGTACGCACCGGGAACAAATTCCTTGTGTGTCTAATCACACTTGGCCAATAAAGAATTCTATCTTCAGGCTAAACTGTTAGCTCCAGAGTTTAGATCCTTAAAAGGGCCAATTCCAAAAATAATGCGGAGGGCAGAATTCTGAGTTTTCCATATCTAAAGAAGGCAATTTAGAAAGTCAACTGCAGCAAACCCCTGAAAGTGCCCGGCTACCTTGATCCTTCTCGTTGGTTGGCAGGCATTCATTTCCGTTGGGATATTGCCTGTGTCGTAATGAGGCCAGGTCCTTCCTTCGTTTTCCAGAAACGAACCTCTTCTGACTTTTCCCGTGCTCCTCAGGCCTTGCCTCTGCAGAAGCTGTCCATCACTGAGAAGGTGGTGCAAGCCGTCCAGTCCATGTTGCTTCCTCAGGAGGGCAGTCTGTCCATCCACACCTCGCTTCCTGCCACGGGGGACGGCTCGACGCCAGTCATGGCCGTGGTCCGGCTCCTGGCTGAAATCCGAACCAGGTGGGTGGAGACGGGTCCCATGGCTCGGGCGCCAGCGCAGACCTGTGGGGGCTCAGCCATTCTGGTTTGTTCCCAGAAGGCCTTTCCCCAGGTCTGGAAGTAGTTGATTCGCCTGACCGGGTGTGAGAGAAGTCCCTTCTGCTGGATGAGCTTCCCAGGAAGCCAAGTGACCCCTCCTTTTCCTTCAAGGCCTAATGGGCAACGGAACTGAGGGCTCTGGGAGCCAGAGCTCCGTTTCCTAGTTGCTTCTTTTATCGGCACGGTGGTCTCTAGAAGTCCTTGACCTTTCCCAAGAACTCCTAAGGACATGCTTTTCCTTCTTTCTCCCTCTCTCTCTCTGACCC
>JANHFL010009188.1:7401-21521 GCA_032468155.1 Oxyrhabdium leporinum | reverse complement strand
CCGCCACGTGCGGGACGAGAAAACCCCGCCCTCTCCGCCCCGCCCCCTCTTCCTCCTCCAGACTGTTGAGGCCGATAACTGGGGTTGGCCACGCCCCTCCGTTTTTTCTAGCCGAGCCCCGCCTCTTGGAACCTCACTCGGACTCTGCATTGGGTGAGGGTATCCCGCCCTTTGCCTTCCAGCTCGGGCACTTCCGGATTCTTTTGCCCTTTCCTCATTTGTCACGAGTCTCCGCCCACTCATTAGAGCAGGGCCAATCGTCTCGAAGGATTGGTTCCCTCCTTTCTCTTCCCCCCTCCCCCAAACCCATGATAGCAACTCAGATACAACGCAAGGGGCGGGGCTAAGGGGTAGAGACGGCACATGGCTCACTTAAGGGGACAAAATGTATCCGCGCGTTTGGTAACAGAAGGACAAGTCAATCCGATGCGAGGCTGTCCTTCCTTCCCCTTCCTTACCACCAATCAGAATGGAAAGCGAAACGTCAATCTCGGACTCAATTTTGCCCGCCCTTCGCTTCTCTAACCACCGCTGGCCCTCCCGACCTTTGGCTGTTACGCGTTCTTTGCGGGGGCGGCTCGAGACAAAGCAGCCAATCACAAAAGTCCTTTGCTTAAGCGTTGCCTCCCCAATGGACGCTGCATCCATCACACCCGCTTTATTCCCGCCCTACCAGATTCCCCCCACACACACACACTTTCTGCTTTTCTTATCCCATATATTTTCCCAGAATTTTGGGTTAGGATGCCATCGTGTTTAGGTTCCTGCCACACAATGAAAGTGCACTTAAAAATTGAATGGCTGCAATGCACACTGCAATAACTTTATGTAATGTTTTTCCTTTGCAAGTTGTAGGAAACTAGTTCATTTAGTGACCACTGGAAGTTACAACCGCACTGAAAAAAGTGTGACTGTGTGTGGAAAGTGTGATGCAGCATCCAGATGGTCATGTGATCAAAATTCACTGACTCAAATTTATGATGGTTGCAGAGTCCCGGGGTCGTGTGATCACCTTTTGCAACCTTTTGACAAGCAAAGTCAACAGGGAAGCCAGATTCACTTAACGGCTGTGATTCATTTAATAACAGCAGTGATTTGTTTAACAAGTGTAGCAAAAAAGGTCATAAAATCAGGTGCGACTCACTTAACAACTGCCTTGTTTAGCAACAGAAATTCCCGTCTCATCTGTGGTTGTAAGTTCAGGATTATCTGTACTTAGGAATACAAAGGAAGTATGCTGAATAGGGCTTACTGCCTAATGAAGAATTTTGGCTTAAGTCTTAAAATGAAGCTTTAGTCACCAAGAACAGGTAGTTTTTGACTACTGACAACTTTTTTGTGGCTAAAATAGCTGTTGAGTTCTGCCCCATTTTACAACCTTTCTTACCAGAGTTGTTATAGCAATAGCACTTAGACTTATATAGCGCTTTATAATGCTTTACAGCCCTCTCTAAACGGTTTACAGAACCAGCCTATTGCTCCCAACAATCTGGGTCCTCATTTGACTGACCTTGGAAGGATGGAAGGCTGAGTCAACCTTGAGCTGGTAAGAATCAAACTTCTGGCAGTCGTCAGAATTAGCCTGCAATACTGCATTCCAACCACTGTACTACCACGGTTCTGTTAAGTGAATCATTGCAGTCGTTAATTTGTTAAATGAATCTGGCTTCCCTGTTGATTTTGATTGGTCAGGTTGTAAAAGGTGATCACCTGACCCCGGGACACCACAACTGTCATAAATATGAGCCAGTTGCCAATTTCTGAATTTTGATCATGTGACCCAAAGGATGCTGCAACAGATGCTTTTTTCAATGTTGTTAACTTCGAACACTAAATGAACGGTTAACAATCCTTACTACGCCTAAAGGTGCTTTTTCAGGAGGCAATTGGACTTGCTTGTTTTTCTTTTGAAGACGTTTCGCTTCTCATCCAAGAAGCTTCTTCAGCTCTAACAGGATAGGATATCCTTGGAATATTAATCCTTTCATTCCCCACCATCCTGTCAGAGCCGAAGAAGCTTCTTGGATGAGAAGTGAAACGTCTTCAAAAGTAAAACAAGCAAGTCCAGTTGCCTCCTGAAAAAAGCACCTTTGACCTGCATGTCTGAGAATCTCTACAGACTTTAATCCTTGCTACAGGTAGTCCTCAACTTACAACAGTTCATTTAATTACCCCTCAAAGTTATAACGGCACTGAAAAAAAGTGACTTATGACTTATTTTTCACAGTTATGACCTTTGTAGCATCCCCATGGTCACGTGATCAAAATTCAGACGCTTGGCAACTGGTTCATATTTATGACGGTTGCAGTGACCGGGGGTCATGGGATCTCCTTTTGTGACCTTCTGATAAGCTAAGTCAATGGGGAAGCCAGATTCACTTAACAACCAGGTTACTAACTTAAGAGCTGCCGTATTCGCTTAATGTCTGCGGCAAGAAAGGTCGTAAAGTGGGGGGAAACACTCGCTTAGCAACAGAAATTTTTGGCTCAACTGTAATCATAACTGTAAATATTGCACACATTGTGTATAATGTGTGAAAAAGAAGTGACCCACAGCTCTGGAAGGACAGAAACTGGCTGTTACGTCCAACCTCTCTCCTATGAAGATGAAATACAGGTAGTCCTCAACGTACGACCACAACTGAGCCTAACATTTCTATTGCTAAGTGTGACATTGCTTAAGTGAGTTTTGCCCCATTTTACCTTCTTTCTCGCCACGGTTGTTTAGTGAATGACTGCAAAAGTTAAATTAGTAACCCAGTTGTTAAGTGAATCTGGCTTCCTCACTGACTTTGCTTGTCAGGTCACAAAAGTTGATCACATGACCCTGGGACACTGCAACTGTCATAAATATGAGGCAGTTGCCAAGCTTCTGAATTTTGATTACGCGACTATGGGGATGCTGCAACGGTTGTAATTGGTGAAAAAACGGCCCCAAGTCACTTTTTTCAGTGCCGTTGTAACTTTGAACGGTCACTAAACGAACTGTTGTAAGTTGCGGACTACCTGTAGAGACTGAGCAATGTTTAGAAGGAAGAGTTTGATGCGCTCTCCTGCCATTAAACAGAACGACACCCATGTGTGAACGAAGGTGTCCTGACTGAAGTCATTTTGGAGTTTCAGTGTTGCCACACTGGAGCTAAGAGGTAGGGAGGGGGGGATTAGAGATAGTTGGGGTGTCGGCGCCCCAACGAAACTCCCCCATCTCCTCTCAGCAGACAAGAACAAAGTCCATCCAAGAAAGAAACTTTATTGAAGAACTCATAGTGGCACATCTGGGAAAACCCGAATCTGAGAGTTCTGGGTTTTCCCATCCCAAAAGAGAATACAAAATCCCTCCCCTTGCACCCCATCTGTCCATCACATGGTCCAATCAATTCTTTGTCCCACTTAGAGACATCCCCATCCAGGTGCAGTGTAACGTGTCCTTGAAAGAATGTTGTTGTGTCTACTAATCCACTATGAAATTTCCCCTCCCAATTTCTCAGCCACTAAATGTGGCAGTTTGGAAGCTTCCTGGTAAAATATGGCTTCCAAACCTGACATGGGGTTTTGTAGCCAAAACGAAATACTTTTTGTTGGGAACCAAGGACATTCTCACATCTGGTCAGAGGAAGGAGGAGTGATGTCACCCGGCAACCAAACAGTTCCTTGATTGGACCATGTGACTGATTGGGGAGGGAGGAAAAACTTTTACTTTTAGGTGAAAACCGCGGGAACCTTCAGAGTCGGTTTTCACCAGCCTGTGCCAATATGACATGTCCAATAAAACTATTCTTTGAGGAATCTACCTGCCTCAGAGTTTTGTTTGCTGTGGGTATGTTACTTGGAACCCTGACATTTTGCATGTGAAGGGTGCCTAAGCTGGATCAGAAACAGTTTTATGCAGGTTAACCCGACACTCCCAGCTATCTCTACTCCAAAAGCAGCAAATTAGGAACAACAAAAACAATCTAATAAAAAGCACAACAAAACCCACCTGGTGTCCTTAAAATCACTTCTGCGATTTTAAACTCATCGGGATACTTGGATTAATGTATTTATTTTTAACACGTAACACGAAACAGTATCTTGATTAATTGAAAACATAATTGTATTCACAAGCCCTTTAGGATTATGGTCTTCGTAGGAAGCATACAATTTTTCAGAGATGTATTTCCCCAACCTTTTATTAACCCATGTAAATAGCATGTAAAATCTTTCATTTACGACATTTATACCACACTTTTATTCCAGTCGTAACCCAAGTTTTAAAAAAGCTTGTGCAGTGGTACTGGTGAAAACGCCTAGCCTAATCTCACTAAGTGAGGCTTGAGCTGGAGGGAAACTACGGGCAGTCCTCAACTTATGACCATTCCTTTAAGGACCATTCAAAATTATCATGGCATTGAAAAAACTTATGACCGGTCCTCACACATACGATCATTGCTTCATACCTGTCATCAGGTGATCAAAATTCAGACACTGAACAACTGCCACGCATTTAATACATTGCCTTTTGCAGTCCTCTCAGGGGGGCTTCCGACAAGCCAAGTCAATGGAGGAAGCTGGATTTGCTTAATGGACGTGTGTGACTTATGGCAAAAAAAGGTTGTAAACCGGGCATGGCTCACTTAACAATGACATTGCTTAGCAACGGAGAGCCTGATCCCATCTGTGGTCATAAGTTGAGGCCTACCTGTATAGGTTCCCCCAGATCCAATCTAATCTTTTATACCTTGTTCAATATATCACATTTCTTGTAGCATCCCCATTAACAATCTGGACATAAATCAAGTTCAATCAATACACTTATTGCCCCCCCCCCCGGCCCCAAGTTTCCATTGTTAGCTTCTTTTCAATTTCCCATTCATACATCTATCTGCTTATAGCGTAACTGAGTATCGTAAAATGTGGATTGCTTTCCAAGGTTCCCCAGTTCATGCCAGCAACACAACGTGGATAAATATTTCAAGATCGATGGCAGCATCACAGTCTCTCTTCAGCTGGTTGTTGTTTTTTCTTTCCCTGGGTGGGGGGAGAACAAAAACTGTTTTTCCACCCTCTGAATTCTGGATAGCTGTCCCGAGTCCGCATTTGAAACAAAGTCCAACGTTAAGCGACGGACTCGAACTAGAGCCTAGCCCTTGAATTTCTGGCAAGAGTTCAATCGAAAAGATTGTGTTGTTAGTGCTTATTATTAGAACCCGAGGCAATCTTCAAAACGAAATATGGCCCCTGGTAGTTCATATTGTTGCACCGAAGGCAATCGTCATCCAAATTGGAGCATCACTGATATCTGTTAATCATAGATGTTTTTCAGACTAGCAAATTAATTCTAAAAGAGTTGCGATTTAACAAGGATACTTCAACACACTTATTTCTGAGGGTAGGTGGCAGGAACACCAGCCTGCTTCTCTAAGAGGTCACTGTGTCAATCCGGGCAACTGGCCACGTTAACTCTCAAGGTCTCCTTTGGTGCATGGCTACCACAACTGGCGTTTCACAAGGTGGGGAGTTTTAACAAATCCAAAATGCCCGACAGGTCTTAATGTCGTGGTTGCGTCGTAGCACAAGGGTTTACCGGCTCGCAGCCACGTGCAATCTACTCCCCATCCACGCCAGATCACCCCTTCGAGAAAGTTCTTCCTTATGTAATTGGAGCCATTCGTCTGTTGCCAGAGATCCTTTCAACACTTGGGCTATATATCCCCAGCTATCTATTTTGGGGGGATTTTTTTTGGTTGCCTTGTGAGGGCTGATGCGGCTATTTGTGACTGCATGACGCATGGACATTCAAGTGTGCAACAAGGTGCCTCTGAGGAAGTGAGAAGGCCACATCCCATTAGCCCCCAGTGAAGGTTTGATGTCCTGGTGTTTTGCCACGTACATCCCGATTTTCAAATGCTTTTTGCAAAATTCTGTTGTCTAGAGAGACAATAACCTAGTCACTTGTTCTGCCATTTCTGGCTTTTGCAGAAATTACTACAGTAGTTACTGCAGAGACTCTCCACAAACCTTGTTTTGTTGTTTGTTGCTCAGATACAAAACTGTAAAGCAGCGGCAAGGAGAATAAATAAATGTTTTCTGCAAAGCAATGGAGAAGAAAGCTACCTCTGTCTACAAACTCCATTTAATTCTTCCAGTTAAAGCGACAGGTTCAGATTGCTCTTGGCCCACATCAAACCTAACAAAAATATCATTTATCACTTTGGCCCTTTGCTTCTATCAAACCAGCATCGTTGATCCTTGTATTTTAAGTTCTTTGAGGTGATGAACACTCTTCTGACGACCCTCTTCTCAGATGCCCTGCACAGTGTGTATAAAGTCAGAAAAACCACTTCCAAAACTCGAGTTCATTTGGGGGGGCGAGATATTTTAAGAAGGATGTAGCAAATTGGGAACAGAATTACAGAGTTGGAAGAGACCTTGGAGGTCTTCTAGTCCAACCCTGTTCAGGCAGGACAAACTACACCATTCCAGATAAATGATTGTCCAATCTCTTTTTAAAAATCTCCAGTGTTGCAGCACCCACAACTTCTGGTGGCAGGACGTTCCACTGATTAATTGTTCCCACTGAGATGAAATTTCTCCTCAGTTCTAGGTTGGTTCTCTCCTTGATTAGTTTCTCTCCGCTGCTTTTTACAGTCATTTTTTTACAGATTAACAGAGTTGGAAGGGACCTTGTAGGTCATCTAGTCCAAACCCTCCCCCCCATCTAAGCAGACCCTACACCATTTTTGACAGGTGGCAGTCTCTTCTTGAAAGCTTCCAGTGACGAAGCTCCCACAACTTCCGAAGGCAGCTTCTGTTCCATGGGTTGATTGTTCTCACGGTCAGAAAATGTCTCCTTATTTCCATGTTGAATCTCTCCTTGTTCAGTTTCCATCCATTATTCATTGTCTGGCCTTCGGGTGCTTTAGAGAATAGCTTGACCCCTTCCTCCTCTCTGTGGCAGCTCCTCAAATATTGCGTTCAAATATTGCCTCTGGAGAACAAGTTCACCCCCACTCCTTTATGGCAGCCCCGGATCAAGTGGAGGGCAAAGGAGTTGGGACGAAGTGTAGAAATAGGTCTTGTAAGGAACAGTTGAAAGAAATGTGCATCTTGAGCTTGGAGAAGAAGATAGCGCGGAAAGGAACAGATTGGAAACCATTCTTCAAATCCCTAAAGAAGGCAAATAAATACTCTGGGTTTGCCTACAAGGCAAGACTGAATTTAAGGAGTTAAAAGCTACAGGGAAGAGCCTGCTTGGAATAGTAGTTGAATGCATCAGGTTGGAACTAGGAGACTGGGAGTTCTAGTTCTGCTTTAGGCAAGAAGCTAGGTGAGTCGCTCTAAAATAGACATTTTCTTTTTTTAAGAGCTGTGGGCCATAATATACACATAACATTCAGAGGAGTAAGGGCCATTTTGTCTGGAATAACGATGCGAAGTGGATGACACCGGATCACACCCTGGCAGATTCAAAATATTCTTATTTTTCTGAATTTGGGGGAAGCGGGGAAGCATTCCCCCCCCCCCGATTATATTTGGTGAGATCCCTGCTTCAAGGTGGCCGGAAACGGTGGGAACAATTTTTGATCCTGTGTGGAGCTCATATAGTTCAAGTCCAGAGCTATTTTTATGGAGAAATCACTTTTCTCTGTGGGCGGATAATTTTGCTGCAGTTCCTTGCTCTTGGAAGGAGACAAAATTTGGGCCTACCAGCAAGAAGATAATTCAGAGAACCAACAATGGCAGCACGTATTTATTGGTTGGAGGCAGCTGCTCTTTGATGTATTCCATCTGGCTCACAAACAGTTGGGGGGTAAAAAAATCACTGAATAGGTAGAGAAGCAGCTTATGCTTCTGGGTATACACGGTTCAAAGGTATTCATTGAATGGAAAGATGGCAATGGCTTTAGAGCAGATACTCTTGACTGTAGAAAGGCTCAGATTCAAAGACGGCACCTGAAGTTAAAAGGATCTTATGTAGCAATAGAAGAAAACTTCTTTTCCAGAAAAGAAATAAAAAGTTCTGCCTTGTAGGGCGCCACCAAGAATATTTATACAATAAAAATGGGATTATATAATATATAATATGATTTTTATTGGATATATATTCATCTGATTTCTAAGCTACCTGGCTCCCATACAAATGCATATATTCGTATCCTTTTGCTGTATGCTTGTGTGTACAAAGACACACACACAAACACACACATACACACGGAGCAAGGATATTAAAGAACATGGATTTCTCTGCAAAACAAGACAAACTGCTCTTTAGCCCAGAGCTGCCTATCCTTAGTGCCTTCCCCAGTCTGGTGGTCACCCCTGGCTGAAGACGATAGGAACAGGAATCCCATGTAACCAGATGATGCCAGCTTGTAGAAGGTGTCCCCGTCGCACTTTCTCATAATTTCAACTAGCTTTTGGTTGTCCTCCATCTGAATTGCTCTTCTCAATCTGGCTGGTGGCCTTTGATGGTCATTGTTAGAATTTGGTCTCTCGGTGGTGGTGACAGACTTTATACTCCTTGAGTTGGTGACAAGAGCAATGCACTGGTGTTCCACAGGGTTAAGTTTGGCAGCCGGAACCGTTAAGTATCATCACCGGGGTTACGGGACTCTCGTTCTGGAAACCTTCGAGCTTCTCGACCTTGGCTAAAGGGGAGTTTATGGTCACGGCATCTTCTGTGTCGGTCTCCATCTTCTTCTCCTGGTAAAGGTTCTCTTCTTGGAGAAAGAGGTCACTCTCCGCTGAGGGAGCTGCGCTGTCCCCTTTGGTAGCATCCTGATGGCGCTCATTTCTGCACCCCTCGTGGTGGCTGTGGTTGCCGAGACGGCTGGATGCCACCACTGCTTTCACGGCAGCCTGCGTGGATTAGACATGACATGACAAAGAGTGACATTGATTTGGATGTACATATTTATTATTTTAAAGGAGCTGTAAAAGGGATGCTGTTGGCAGTGACTGTTAGGCTCCTTGGCTGGCACTGTTGATATATGTTTATTATTATTTGTAGTTTGGTCGAATGGTTAAGGGATTTGGCTAGAAACCGGGAGACTGTGAGTTCTAGTCCTGCCTTAAGTATGAAAGCTGGCTGGGGGACTTTGGGCCAGCCACTCTCTCTCAGCCCAGCCTTCCTCACAGAGTTGTTGTGGGGAAAATAAGAGGTAGAAGAAGTATTCGATGTTTCCGCCACTTTTAAGTTGCTTGTAAAAATAACAAAAGCAGCATATAAATTAAATAAATAACATCAGTTGTTTTGACTGAATTTTAATTCTATGCTAGCCACCCAGAATTGTCCCTGGGAGATGCAGGACCGCACAGGCTGTCCTGATTTAAGGTCCATTCATTCAGCAACTATTTAAAGTTATGATGGTGCGGAATGAGGGATAAGAGGTCCTCCTAGTTGTTGTGGTCATTGGAGCATCCCCATGGTCACCTATTCACTATTTGGACGCTTGGCAATTGGCTCACAATTATGACATCACAGCATCCCACAGTCATGTGATCACCCTTTGCTGCCTTCCCTGCCAGCTTCTGGCAAACAAAGTCAATGGAGAAGCCAGCAGGAGGTTGAAAATGGCAGTTATGTGACTGTGAGCAATGGTCCACAGCAATGATCTCGAGAGATCAGGGGAAGGGATGCTGTTTAGCGAAAGATCAGACAAGAAGGGGCTTAATGGCCAGGAAAAAAAAGTTAGGAAGCAGCCATCCTAATGGACCAAACACTTAAAAGTGACGGTGGGAAGTTTGTATTTTCAGACTTGCAAAATTGATGTCAGCCCTTCCAGATAAACCAGACCAGGAAATGTGAGCTAATTCAACTTAATTGTAAGGTTACATTTCCATATTAATCTTGCAGGTCTGAAATTACAAACCTCCTGCTGTCACTTTTAACAGCCTGCTCAATTAGGGCGACTCCTGCCTGAGTTTCTTTCTTTGACCGTTAAGCAACTGAGGGCTCCCCCCTCTTTTATCTGATTGTTTCCTAGACAGCATCTCTTCCCCTCCTCCCTCAAGGTCGTATACCATGGGACACTCGGTCTGTATGGGATTTACCTAACAACAGCACTGTGACTGCCAGAACTGCCACCGTAAGTTGGCATGGTAACATGATATTATGCTTTGTGATTGCATTGCTTAGCAATGGAGTTCCTGGTTCTAATTACTGTTGGTCACTGAGGACTGCTTGTATACATTTATTTTAATTAATTACGTTAATTAATTCTCATCGGCACCATGTTCTCTAATACTAAACCCAGGTGGCTGAGTGCCAATGGAACAGAAATGTGAAAAAGAGAAATAATAGATGCAATTGGATCACTGTTACAAACATCTGCCAGGCAGTATAAGGCTTCAGGTGTAAGAGAGCCCATCCACCAAAGCCAGCCATTGACTGCAGGTGTTTGTGTCTTGGAAGAAATCACACACTTAACATTTTCTGCACAAGAGGGAAATTTCAGACACTCTGTTTACTCCAGGCAAAGTCATCCCTGGGTTTAAAAATCACCCTCCCTGCAAAAGGGAAGAGAGCCATCATTCTGATCCTGTATGATTGTAAGCCGGGATGGTTGTAAAATGGGTCGGTCACGTGTCTGATCCGATTTTATGATCTTTTTTGCAGTGGTTGTTAAGCGGACCAATGGTTGGCTATGGGCATGGTTTTGTTGAAAGCAAGTGCTGGTTTATGACAAAACTGTAATAAAAGGGGAGTCATATGACCACAGGACACTGCAAATCGTCGTAAATGTGGTCATGTTGCCAAGGGTCTGAAATTGTCATGTGACCACGTTTTGTGTGTGTGTGTGTGTGTGTGTGTGTGTGTGTGTGTGTGTGTGTGTGTGATTCTCAGAACTTTGAATTTGGGTTGTATCCCAAGTAGCCCAAAGTAGGTCCACCATAGATTTTGACCTGCCCCTACAGGCACCTGCTCTATGCTACTTTTGGGTGGCTTGTCGTGCACCCTGATTCTGAGCCTCTGCCACTGAGCTTGGGCCCCTAGTTCCTAGCCCCCATGTGGGACCCTAGACAGGAGCGCAGGATCCCCAGAATCTTACCTTTAATTTCCTCCTTGCATTAAACTCCTGCAGTTTCTTCTGGGTGCTGTCCATGTGAGCAAACTTAGCGGCTTTGCCAGTCACCCAGGGGTGTTCTAGGGCTTGGTGAACTGTTAGCCTCTTCTGGGGATCCAGGACAATCAGCTTTTGCACCTACAAAGGCCAGAGACAGATCTAGTGTGACAATCCCAGTGTCATATCATACGGTATCTACCTAGAATAGCCCCACTGTGCGATAGGCATCAAATAAAATTAAACAAATAATAACGGATGTAAATAGCCTTTATGGCATGGGTCCAGGCTACCTGAGGAACCATCTCACCCCACAGGACTGGCCACTTGCTCCAGCAGAAGAGATTTGCTACAGAATCCCTCCATCAAGGAATTCCTGTGGACGGGGTGCAGGAGCAGATCCTTTTCTGCTGTGGCCCCCGCCCTTTGGAATACTCTGCCTCCAGAGATGAGATCCACCCTTCCACACCCTCTTGGCCTTCCAGAAGGACCTTAATCCTAGTCTGGCTAGCCTTTGGCCCCAATGGGGGTGCTCTGCACTGGGAGAGGGTGATGGGGTATAGAGGGGACCCCACTCCCATGCTGCCTGTCTTCTTGGTTTTTAATTTCTATTAAATCATTGTTAATAGCAACAGCACTTAAGATTTATATACCACTTCACAGTGTACACTCTAAGTGGTTTACAGAGTCAGCTTAATGCCCACAACAATCTGGGTCCACATTTTGCCAACCTCAGAAAGATGGAAGGCTGAGTCAACTCTGAGCCAATCAGGATTGAACTCCAAGCTGTGAGCAGAGTTTGCCCGCAATACTATACTCTAACCACTGAGCCACCACGGCTCTTCAATTTAAATTATTTTCCATATTGATCTTTTTATCACTTTGTAAGCTGCCCACTTTAATAGTGAAAGGGATGGCATAGAAATTTAATAAAAAAATAAAATTGGGCTAACTGAGGGTGTCTGGCGGTGGGGGGGGGGAGGGATGTTGAAAAAATCAAAATGGCGGCCCTGCTGTCCAGTGTTAGAATATTGGAGTAACAATGATCCAGTCTTGGAGCTAGGAATACATTTTATATTTGGAGACCACGTGATCTTGCTCTAGCAGAATGGATTGACTAGGAAAGTGTCCTCTTCACAAAAAGGGGCCCACGGTGTGGACTTGGCCAGTCAAGGCACTAGTACCAATAGAAGAGAATATATGTCGCTCAGAGTTGAACTGTGGGGTCTTTGATGCTCTCTGAGCTCGGTTGTTTTCTTGCAGACATCTCATTATCAAACTAGGTAACATCATCAGGGCTAGAAGGGCAAACTCCACACCCTCCTAGCCCCGAAGAGGTTGATTAGTTGGGTAATGTCTGCAACAAAACAACCAAGCTCAGGACCAAGGACCCCACATGGAACTAGCGTCCCAATGCTCTCTCCAACCCCAGTGAGATCCAAGGGTATCTCTACAGAAGAATGGAAGGCGAGTCTGGTATTTTCATTTGCGGGATGATGTTTGAGGGGACATGGTGACTAAAGAACATGAGTTCAACCTTTCATAGCAATAGCATTTAGGCTTATATACCACCCCATATGTTACATCACTAGGTGGTTTACTATATAGAGCAGAGGTGGGGAACTGTGGCCCCTTTATGACTTGTAGACTTCAACTCTCAGAATTCCTGAGCCAGCATGGCTGGCTCACAAATTCTGCCCGTTGAAGCCCACAAGTCATAAAGGGACCATAATGCCCCACCCCTGATGTAGAGCGTTATTTGCATATATTGCCCCCAACAATCATGATCCTCATTTGACTGGCTTCGGAAAGATGGAAGGCTGAGTCAACCTTGAGCCCCATCAGGATCGAACTCCAGGTTGTGGGCAGAATTAGCCTCCCAAGACTGCGTTTTAACCACTGTGCCATTAGGGCCCCTTAATGCATGCCAGGACAAGCAGATGCAGACAGGGGCCAATCATCCGCCAGGGCAGTGCTCAAAATACAGGAACTCACCAGGTCCTTGGCATTGAGGGACACTTCATCCCACCAAGGGGAGACAAACTCATAGTCACAATTTAGGATCCGGCTGTACATGTACTGATCTCCTCTTGGGTCAAAAAAGGGCTCAAAGCCACACAGCCTAGGAAAAAAAAATACGGAAGAAACAGATGCCTATAATTTGAGCTGTTTATATATGCCTTCATTATTTTTACAAATAAGGCGGTGAACACATCCAATGCGCCTTCCTCCTCCTATTTTCCCCACAACAACAACTTTGTGAGTTGGTTTAGGTTGAGAGACCGTGATTGGCACAAAGTCATCCAGCTGGCTTTCATGGCTAAAACAGGACTAGAACTGGTGACCTCTGGCTTCATTTATGGTCATACGTCGAGGAAGTTGGTTACCTGGGGGGGTTTAGCTATCTTCCTTTTTTTCTTCTTGATGTATTTCATTTTCTTTTGCTTTTTATTTGTTAGTCACACTGAGTTGTTACTGAGTCAGGCAGCCTTGAAACTGGATCAATCAATCAATCAATTAATGTGGGAGGGGCTTAATTAGCTGGGTCTTCCTTTCCGCCTCTGTTGTATTCCTGTTCACTGCTTCCTTTTCCCACCTCATCCCTGAGGCACTGTAGGGCCTGCTCTTACGTTGCAAAGTAAAACTAAGACTCTTTTTAGCAAACATTGCCCTAAATATACAGGTAGTCCTCAACGTACGACCACAAATGAGCCCAACATTTCTGTTGTTAAGTGAGACATTGGTTAAGTGAGTTTTGCCCCATTTTCTTGCCTCGGCTGTTAAGTGAATCACTGCAGTTCATAAGTTAGTAATCCGGTTGTTAAGTGAATCACTGCAGTTCATAAGTTAGCAATCTGGTTGTTAAGTGAATAACTGCAGTTCGTAGGTTAGTAATCCGGTTGAGGTTAATCTAGCTTCTCATTACTGAGAAACGTGACTACGGGGATGCTGCAACAGTCATAAGTCGCTTTTTTTCAGTGCCATTTGTAACTTTAAACGGTCACTAAACAAATGGTTGTAAGCTGAGAGTTACCTGTGTACTTTGTTCGAAGCTTTGTGGGCAAGAATAGGAAAGGG
>JANHFL010009187.1:5916-16185 GCA_032468155.1 Oxyrhabdium leporinum | reverse complement strand
GGCAGGCAGGCAGGCAGGCAGGCAGGCAGGCAGGCAGGCAGGCAGGCAGGCAGGCAGGCAGGCAGGCAGGCAGATAGGTATGCTTGGACAAGTGAAGACAAGTTTTCTGGGCAAGATTTCAGAAGTGGTTTGCCATCGTCTCCTTCTTAGGGCTGAGAGAGAGACCAACCCAGCACACTTTGTGCCTAAGTCAGGATTAGGTCACTACACCAAATTGACTGTCTGAGGTAGCTTATATCTTATAAAATCAGAAACCTGAAATAAAACTGTAGTAAGTTTTAGGGAGATACACCCCAAAATTAACAGTGCCAGGACGCTGAAGGAAAATAAAATAATTTTCCCTAAAAAGACACAAACCTCACAGGACCTAAAAACCAGGGTTTTTTTTCCATTCAAAAGATAACCCAGGGGCAATACATGTACATTAATTGGAAGTCTGGGCATATTGCCAAGGGTCATTAACACCTAATCACTAAAGGAAATAAACTAAAGAACTAAGAATAAAACAAACAGGAAGCCTGGACAAACTGCCAGAAGCCCTCACTAAGAATAACAAAACCTAGAATCCAGAAAATACCAGAAGACAAACATTTACTCACAATAACACACAAGATTCCCCTTCCGCTGTTTCTGACAAGATTAGCCCCAGGACAGGAAAACCAAAATCAGAGCAATCAATGTAACTAAAGATATACCTATAATCCCCAAACTGCACAAGCTTCAAAGGAAAAACATGTATAAAAATCAGTAAATGTACTTCTTCAATTTGCTAGCTAGCCAGGAACACTCGAACTATGTCACCACCTCTTCTTGCCTTACTGAATTAAAGAGATCCTACTTTCATGCAGCTTGCTTCCGTCTTAAATTCTTTTTCCACATCAGCGACATTTTCCCAGCTGGGGAAACGAACCAGAAAATTCCAACAAAACCATAACATAATAATAATAAAACCACAATAATAATAAATACATCAGTATAAAGCATGGAATTAGCCACTGAAATCAATCCCTACCCAGATACCATTTTTTTAAAAAAAAATATTTGACACTTGTCTACTGTTGATAAAATGTGGATAACCCATCAGAGGGTAAGTTGAAGTCATTTTTCTGTACCTGAAATGGGGAAGGGGAAGATGACTTCTGTCTAAGATAGTTACTCAAGGTCAACCATTAAAGATTCATCCAAGTTCTTAGATTCTCACTATTGGATATATGACAGCATTCATTATAGCATTCACTAAGTTTATTATGGATGAAGGTTGAACACTTATGCCCTGTTATGTTTAGCACAAGTTTGAAGAACTGTGTGTTCATGGTTCATCACTTCCAGTTCTCATTCCAAAACCAATCTGGGTATGACCGCTGATCGGTTAGAAAATTATCACTTGCAGAGTTTTTAAAAAAATGTAAATTAGCATTTAATCATAACTTTGGCTATTTCTCAGAGCTCATATTTATTCCAATCACATGTGTGTTAGAGATAAACTTGTCCAGTGAGTGGCTTTATGCAGAAAGAAGATCTGCCTCTCAGCTAAGCTTCAAAGCACAGATAAAAGAGTAACAGAATAACAGAGCTGAAAGAGATCTTGGAGATCTTCTATATCTAGATCAAACCTCTTCTCAGGCAGGAAATCATATATCATTTCAAACAAATAGTTGTCCAATCTCTTCTTAAAAGCATCCAGTGTTGGAGCACCCACAACTTCTGGAGGCAAGTTGCTTCACTGATTAATTGTTCTGTCAGGAAATTTTTCCTTATTCTAGGTTGATTCAAAATTAACTAGTAAATACTTTACAGAAAGCCACTCATGGGAATTAATATTTTCATTCATTATACGGTGGAAACTTCTTTAGTCATAACTAAATTGATCACATTTATTTCCAGTCGCATGGCAGTTTTAATGATCAAACAGGCTCTCTTGCTGTATCATAGCCAGTTTGTCTTTCAACTTCCTCTTCCACAAAAATGCTATGTTAAATCAAGAAAACCTTAGGAAAGGAATTGATACATATTGAAATCAATCTTTTTCCCAAACTTAACAACATAGCATCTAGGTACCCATGTTCTTAAACAAGCAGGAGGTCTTTCATTTGTGCGGGGAAACACTTCCTAAATATTTCAAGTTTTCAACTTATTGAGACTTCTTCCTGCTCAATGCTTTTCAAAAGCAGGAAATAGGAAAACAGGAAGGAAACATGAGTGGAAATTCAAAATCTGCTAAGTGTATACTGGCCACTGCAATTCTCCTAGATGGACCGGATACTGAAAACTGTCTTCTCAGACAGTTATAATCTTTAGCAAATGCCTTTCTCCTAAAAATCTGATTGGCACTGTAACCTTACCATGGCTGAATTTCTTGTTTTGGGGAAACAGAGTAGAAATATTGAAGCAAATCTGTACCAAATTTCAGTGTCAGCCCTGGAGGCCATCTTTAAATTTGGATCTCCAGGGCTGCCACAAGCGGTGGATGGGCAGGCTGTGGGAACAGGAGGGGGGTGGATGGAGACAGTGTGGGATGTATAGCTATAACAACATTTTTCTCTTGGGAGTCAAAGACATTCAGCCTGCACCTGGGGAGGAGTGACTAGGAGTCAACAACAGTTGGGACAGTGACCTGATTGGGCCATGTGATGCTCATGTGGATGTAGGGGATGGAACTTTGACTTTACTTTGGGTGGGGAAAACCTGGGAGATTTCAGATTTGGGTTTTCCCAGATGTGTCAATGTGACATCTCTAATAAATTCAAGCTTCGAGGAAAATGCCTGCCTTGGAGTTTTGATTTTGTTGGGGGTGTTACTTGGAACCCTGATATTCAGTGTTGGTTCTGATGTGAGAGTTTTCAAGAAAGGCAAATTGAGTATTACTACATTTGATGCAAGGGAGCACCAAGTTGCAGAATAGCTTGCTCAAAGTTTTCATGAAGAAAAACAGAAAAAAGAAATCTGTATTCATCAGTTTTGCAAATATTACTGTAAGTATGAACATTAACATTTCTGCTGTGTCTATCCTGTTCTCGAGATAGATATTTTGATCAGTATAGGATCATGCAGCTATAGAGGTACAAAAACTGAAATATAGACAGTGAAATATTAAGATGCACAAGTTGAATTGTAGATCCAGCTGTGCCTCTAAACATCTTTGAGAAATTAAATGTATTTACATGGCCTTTAATAGAAATGGGTATATTTTACTGGCTGTCCTCTATTTGTAATATGTCTTATTCAGGATTAATCACGGGCTGCAATTCCTACTCAGGGAAGCGGGTAGATAAATGTGAACTTGCCTCTCTTAAATGATGCACATTATGTGTGATTAGTGGGAGTAAAATACTCCATGTCAAAGAACATTCTCATACTTTTTGGTAAAACAGTTACATGCATTATGCAGAGAGGGTAAAAGATATAATGACTGTAGTTTTGGAAAGAAAAAAATGTTAAAAATTTGGGAGAGTTACTGTTGATATGGAAGCTGCTCACAACAGGCACTTCCAGCTTAGACAAAATTAAAATGTGTTATTTCCATTGTTGTTTCTTAACACAAAAGTTATTTAAAAGTATCTTTGCTGTCCCCATAAGTGTTTGCCATTTCTTTATCCCCCACATGAATGATCAAGGGCTGACAATTGAGACAATTGATTGTTTATCTCGTAAATAACTTAGTCCAGATGGAAATACACCAAGAAGAATTTAACTCATTCAAAGAGACTTCACTTTAATGAACTCACAGTAAATGAGGATGGGAAATTTCAAGATTCCGTATTTATTGAGACTGGCATTAAAAACACCTTACTGGAATATGTGTACTACTCTCTCTAAGCCGAGCAGTTGCTGGTGAACTACACTGAGCTGGTGAAAGGTACTTTGTGTCACAAAACTCACTCATGCCTCTAATCTTAAAAGATGGATTCAGAAGCTCCTCCAGGTATGAACTTGGTCCTTTTGGGGGGGGGGGCTACCCCATCTAGAATTGTTTAAACATCACTTTCCCCATTAGATAATTCATTCATTGTCAGCACTTCTGTTTTGCCTGGCATCGGTTTCAGTTTATTGACTCTCACCCACTCCATTACAGCAGCCAGGGAGTTAAATCCTTATATATCCTTATTTTATACAAAGTATATTTTTTAAAAAAAATGTAGTGGACTATTTTTGCAATGGTTACATTTTTATCAGTAACTATAAAATCTGGTTTCATTGATTGCACATAACCTATTAGCTATCTTCTTTATTCAAATTGCCCTTTTTGTTTGCTCAACACTGAATTCAACTATAATGTTTGGAGATTTTGTTTTGTGGTTTTTAGTTCCTCCCAATACTCTCCCTACAACTCTGATTATTTTCACAAGACATCCACTTTCTCTACTTGTTCTTCAGAATCCTGCTGTACCTAATTCAAGAATCATGTAATGATTGCATCTTTCCTCTTTCAGGAAGTTCTGTGCTATGCAGGTGATAAAAGACACCATATTCCTTCTGGTAGCTGTGATGTTTTCTTCAACATCTGAACAAGACATCATGTGGTGTTGATAATGTACTTTACCCGAAGACCAAAGCTTTAATTGATGCTATTGGTATCTGGATACAGGAAAATAGACTTTTTCTGCTGCTTTAAAATTTGGTAGCTTCCAGATTAATTGTCGTTGTGTTGCCATCAGACAGTTCATCAAAGATGTACATTTAAGGGAGGTTTACATGATATAATCTTTCCTTCACAATCCTCCCATGCTTTCCTGCTATTTTTTCTGTATTTTCATATCACAGGAAATCTGGTAAGGAGGAAAAGGTAGAATTTTAATGGTCAGCAACACTTAATATCTGGAAATACCAACCACTGTTTCATTATCTATGGCTTAGAGAAAAAATCAGCTAATGAGATTATAGTTTATAATTTAGCAAAACATATTAAAACCCTCTGCCTCCTGCTTAGCATTAAAATATCTGCCACCAGGTGAAAATTACTGCCAGATGAAAATTCTAGTCCTGTTCCATGTAGTGTAATTCTGTTCAAATTCAGACTGGGTTTGTTGACAGAATTACAGCCATGCCCAAATGATATAATCCATGTTTTATATAGCCATGTGTAGTAGCAGAGAAAGGTGGAATGTGGCCAGGTAGCCTGGCTGTATCTGTATCAGATGCAGCATGGGAGGACATGTTTCCTTTCCACTCCACAAGGTTTTTGATATGTCAGTCCTTTCACCTAGCCTTCCTGCAAGATCACAGTTATCATCTAATTTTAGGGAAAAATACCTTCACCTGGATTCTTCCTCCTTAATATCAGCTTGTGAAAGAGGCAGGCCCTTTCATAGTCTAAATACACACTTGCCAACAAACTAGAAATAAAAATGGAAGAAGAAAATCAAACTCTATACGGTAAAGTCATCTCCTACCCATTATAGTTTTAAGATTTGTGGCCAGAGAAGAACTGCTATCCCTCCTTTTTTGACAAGTTGAAAATATATGCACTAAAGAGCTGTTTAAAAATCAAGTTTACTAAAAATTATCAAAGAGAAAATGTAAAATTATCCCAAAAAAATTTAAGTGGCCAAAACATGTTACTTACTGCTGATAAAATTATGAATACCATATTCAATCTCCCATGAAAAGCTTTGGGGATAATAGGCACCATTATCTTGAGTGGGATCTAAAGCTCAAAAGCTCAAATGGGAACAAAAACCTAAGAGCTGAGCTTGCTTGGTTCAACTAAAATAAACTTGAGGCAAAAAATGTACTAGAAACAGTTACAAATACATTCAAAGTATCCAGAAGACTCAACGAAGCTAACTAACCAAAGTCCTTGGTTAAAAACTTAGAATAAGGATTTGCATTTTTGTAGATAATCCCTGACTCTAATATGTCATAATTTTCAACTGGAGATTGAAGAACAATTTGTTTTAGCTTTTATGATTTCCTGGAGCTCTCAGGTGTCCCAATCCACCGCTTCCTTCTTCATATCTATTCTCCAGAGAAAACAACTTAGTCTTTTTGCTGATACGTCCTAGACATCTTTACTTCTTCAGAGGTCTAGAGAACTGTTCTCCACTTTTTTTTAGGGAAAGGGTGGAAATGGCTTTTCTACTAAGCTTCTGTTTTTTTCTTCTTCTCCGGATTAGGATTCCAAAACTGCTAAACCTTTGTTGCCTAACAGAGGGGTTGAGAGTTATCTCCTGGTTCAGTTGTTCTTAGGCATGTTTTTCCATCAAGGCAGGGCTGACAGGAAAATCTCTTCATCCTTGCTCAGTGGGATTTAATACAATAGAATCGATAAATATAAATTCAGATGACTAAACTGATGTAGGATTTAAACTAGAGAAAGGGAAGGGAAGACAAATCATGCAGGTTAGAAATTCCATACTTCACTTTGGGTATACTTCTATTCTTATTCCGTTCATTTCCAAAATATGGTACTGTTGGAAGAAATGTGCTTCTGGGTTCAGTTCCAAGTGGGGAAAAAGTGGATTCATGGAAGTTGCTAGGAAAGAAGGTTTATTGATGAACAGGATCACATGCCTTGGAGATCTTGGGCAGAAAAAAAGGGAAGAGATGCTGAGAGTCCCTTGGTTTTATACCCTCTCCGGCTTTGAACTTCCTGGGGCACAGGAAGAGTATCCTGATTGGTTGTTGTCAGAGGTCATGTCTAGCTTTGTAGGTTGTCTGTGTGTTAAGTTTGGTTGAATCTTTCTGGGTGATGCAATGAAGGGCAATTAAATGGCTGTGCCTGAAGGAGGTAGATATTTGTTATGTAGAATAGACTGGCCCAGGCCTTAATAGCCCATTAACAAAAGGGGGGGGTGAGTTTCTGCCTCCCTTTTAGGGGAAATTTTCTCCCCTTTTAATATTTCTTAAAATATTTCATTTTCTAGGAGAGGGGTGGGTTTTAACTTCCTACAGTACCACCAGGAACTGTTATCTCTAAAAAAAACCCTAGGCTTGAGTTTGTGGTAGCAGAGAAATTCAATGAAATCAACTTGCTCTATTTTCTTCTCGTTTTTTCTCCAGTCAAGCAGCTATCCAGATGAGGGAGGAGGAGGAGTCATTTGAATATAGAATCACTCCTCCCTCATCTGGAAAGTTTCTTGACTGGAGAAAAATGAGAGAAGGAGAAGAAAACAGAGCGAGTTGATTCCATTGAACTTCTCCGCTTACTCTTTATTGATATCATTTGGATATTTTTCCCTCACTTCAGATATATGTTCTAAAATGGCTCTCAAAGATGAAAAAAAAAATCGAGTAAAATCCTGACCATTCTCATAGCTAGATTCCTCTGACACATCCAATCAAATGAATAAATTATTTCAGTCTGTAGCCACTGCTAAAAGCCTTCAACAGCTAAGGGAAAGTAATTGTCCCTGACAGGCTCAACCGAAGTGGCACACTATCTTGTACAATAATGCAGGCCTAGCATACACTAGATCAGCTTTGATAAGATAATTACCTGACTCTTGACATGATGGGAGTTGTAGTCCAATAGAACTGGAAAGTATTACATTGTAAATAACTGTATTCAATACCAAGGAATCCATTCTTTTTATTTTTAAAAGCCTTTCCTTCTATAACAGCATAGGTGTACATCTGCAAGTGACCATGTATCTTGAATGATTCTTTTACATTTCCCATGCAACTTTTTTCATTTTAGTTATCATAAAATAAAAACAAAACCAAGATATTTTTTTTTAAAAAAACCCTCAATAGTGCTTTATAACTCATTCATGAGTGGTCCAAAAATAAGAGAGGATGTTTTGCTGATGAACTCAAATTTTCCAAGAGAGTAAAAACAAAAGGGATTGCAAAGAACTCCAAAAAGATTTATCTAGTATATCTGGCTGAATGGACAATTTAAAAAAAAAGCAAATATAGTTCAATATGGTCTGAAATGGGTCTGTAATGTGGGCAAAAAAAAAATCACTATGTCCTGATGAGATATGCTGAGAGCATCTTATATAGAAGGGAATCTATAGCAAGTGTAATGAAAACATTTACCCACAGTGGTGCAGTTGTATAAATAGTAAGTTCTATGTCAGGGGTGTCAAACTCAAGACCTGCAGGCTGGATCCGGCCTGCAGGATGCTTAGATCTGGGCCACTGGGCCAACTTGGAAACAGCGAAGGACTGGCCTGCAGCGCCTCTGCCAGTGAAAACGGAGCTCAGGAGGGCTGCCCTCCCGAGCTCCGTTTTTGCTGGTAGAGGGTTGCAGGAGGCTGTTGTAGCCGAAAACAGAGCTTGGGAGCCTGTTTCCCCTGGCAGAGTGCCACAGGCACCTCCAACACGAGTGACATTGAGCTAGCCATGCCCACCCCAGCCCCCCAAAGTCACACACAACCCTGATGCGGCCCTGAATGAAATCGAGTTTGACACCCCCTACATTAAAGACAGTCCGGTGTTTCTATTATCCTCCTACAGACAGAGGGGCTTTCCACTCTTTTCCGGATGTTTTAATTGAAACCTTTTTCTCCTCTCCTATATGCCAAAGGTGCTTTTTCAAAAGGCAATTGGACTTTCTTTGTTCTTTTCTCGAAGATGTTTCACTACTCATCCAAGAAGCATGGGACTCAGTTGGGACTGAATGCTAAATAAATCCCCACATTCTTTAGTATTTAGTCAGAACTGAGGATGCTTCTTGGATGAATAGTGAAATGTCTTCAAAAAAAAAAAAAAGCCCAGTTGAAAAAGCACCTTTGGGACAATCATGACCTAGGTGACTGAGAATTTCCACAGACACTCCTCTACTATACTCTTTTATCATTTTCTTAGATCTTTCCCCACTTCCCATGACACAAAGATCTCTTGGCAACATCTGCTTTCTGTTCCACCATTGACATTGCTTTCATTTCATTCCCAACTTACATTATCCTTAGCTGGTAAAGGTAAAATAAAACAAATATCTGCCTCTTCACAAGGACCATTTGAAAATAGGTAAAATTTAAATTGAATTAATTTAATGTAAACTTGTTTTCTGTTGACTCAAGGATGGGTAAATAGCTCTAATGTAGGAATGGGGAAATCACAGATTCTCTGAACCACACAATCATAACACTGAAAGGGCCATTTAAGGTGATGTTTTCCAACCTTCTAGCTCAAATGTTCATTAATTCTCATGCTGGCTGTGGATTCTGTTATTTGAGATCCATGCCTGGAAATTGCCATGCTAAACAGTGATTTAGACAATTGAGCCTAGTTTCCTATTCCATGCAGAAATTCAACTGAAAGCATCTGTGACAAATGGCTGTCCAGCTTTTGTTTGAATACATCTGAAGAAAAGAACTACGCCCTTGGCTGGTTTGTTGAACAGCTAGGCTTTGAAAGCTTTCCAAAATCATGGTCTTCTTAGAAGCACGACATTGGGGATCATCATTTTCCTGGATCTCTCATGAGGAAAAATTAAAGCAGATTAAAAACAAATGAATGTGTTCATTTAAAAAATGTAATGTAGGTAGTTAGTTTTTAGTGCTAACAGTATTTGGCAAAGGGGTCTTCCATCACTTTTCTGGCAATGACTCAAGGAATATTGTGCTGCCCTGGGATTTCAGCAGCTGCTTGTGAATTATCTTCAGTTTGTTTCTCTAAACACAGGTTTCTCTAAAAATGGTCATGACAGCTGGTGTGTTTGCCAATTCCCCAGGGGTTGGACAGCTGATTTCCTAATCTACCAATTTGCCAATTTGATAATGTGTTTCTCACTGATTAGTTCTGACTCAGACACCCACTGCTGTTCTCCTTGGGAGATGGCTGCTGCATCGTGAAGAATTATCCTGCCAGATTCAGAGTGCAAACAAACCATCCCCTCTCCTGAAAAAAGGACCCAGAAGCAGTTCACCTGCAGTGTTAATTGATATTGATTGATCTGTAGAATTCAAATTAGAATCATAGCATGGAAGGGGATCTCAGAAATATTCTAGATCAGCCTTTTCAAAGCTAGTAACTTTTAGATACTGCCATTCTTAGACTATAATTGTTGCCAGAAGTACAGATAGTCCTTGACTTATAACCACAGTTGGAACAAGAAAGTCTATTGCTAAGTGATACAGTTAGTGAGTCTTGCCCAATCTTATGACCATTCTTGTTAAATTTTGGATTTCTGAGTTTAGGGCAGGAATATCTAAAATATTTCCCTGTTCCCTAGAGCTGGCTGAAGCAGAAATCCTTGTGGAAAGGCTGGTAACAGAGTTCCATATATCAGGAAGTTCAGTCTTGCAGGAGGAGGAGGAGGAGGAAGAGGAAGAGGAAGAGGAAGAAGAAGAAGAAGAAGAAGAAGAAGAAGAAGAAGAAGAA
>JANHFL010009186.1:9925-22148 GCA_032468155.1 Oxyrhabdium leporinum | reverse complement strand
TCTTCTTCTTCTTCTTCTTCTTCTCCTTCTCCCTCCTCTTCCTGCTCCTCTTCTTCCTCCTCTTCTATTTCATCCTCTTCCTCATCCATTTGTTTGTTCTCTTTGTCATCGTTTATATCTTCATTTGTAGCATCATTGGCCATTGGCTTTTCACTGCTACTATTGGCAACATTTTCTTCAGAGTATTCTCTGATGGGTCTCTATAAAAACAAAATGCTAAGAGCTGAAATAAATTTTAATCATTTTGCCACAACATTTGAACGAGACTAAGAAAGTTGATGAATTTGTTTTTCTGTTATGAAGATTTACAAGTTTAAAAGGAAAGGCATCATAATATACTTATATAATCAGCATTAAGATATGTATTTATTTTTCACATTTTTGAACTGTCCATCTCAGAATAACAGAGTTGTAAGGGACCCTGGAGATCTCCTAGTCCAACCCTCCTGACACACACACACACACACAATTTAGAAGGAGGCGAGGATGATTAAACACAGTTAAAATAAAAAGGTGAGAGAAGAGCTGTTAGGGCATCAGCCTGCCCCATAGCTATGTGATCCCCTAGGGTCTTCACATAAGGCTGCACAGCCATGTTTTGACTTCTTTCGGAAGGCCAAGAGAGTGTGGAGGCCTGCTTCACCTTCAGGGAAAGAATATTCCATAGGCTGGGGGCAACAGCAGAGAAAGGTCTCTTCCTAGACCCTGCAGCAGAAGTTGGGATCTGCAAGATAACTCCGCTGCCTGACTGGATGGGATGGGCCAATGTGATGGGACATAGGTAGCCTGCTCCTAAGCAATGTAGAGCTTATATTGGCATCCATTCCCTCACTCCTGCAAACTCCCATGTGTTGAGGAACAAAGGTTTAAGTATTCAAGATAGCAATAGGTATTTACTCAACACACTAGTTCCCCCACCCCCCTGCTGTTGTTTTAGGCTGGAATTCAGTGCCTTCATGTGTGAGCTGCAACCCTAATAACCAAAACCGGATTTCAGTGGTCTTTGTGTCTTTTCTGTATTAAAAAATGAGCAGTAACTGGGGTTTTTTTCCCCTACACGTTACTTTCAACCTAGTTTTTGTTTAATGAGGACTGACTTAAAACTAATAATAATCAGGCATGTAAAGAAGATTTTTTTTAAAAAAATAATGGGCTAGGGTAGCAGTTGCATCAAATAATCATTCTGGTAATTTTGGTCCAGTCTACAATACTGGATGTTGTTTAGACCATACTTTATGGTAAGCCATTGGACCAAATAACACTTAGCAATAGCATTTAGACTTATATACCGCTTCATAGTGCTTTACAGCCCTCTCTAAGTGGTTTACAATGTTAGCATATTGCCCCCCAACAATCTGGATCCTCACTTTACTGACCTCGGAAGGATGGAAGGCTGAGTCAACCTTGAGCCACTCAGAATCGAACTCCTGGAATGAGCAGTGAGTTGGCCTGCAGTACTGCATTCTAACCACCATGCCACCACAACTCAAATATGTATAGTTGGAAGGGATACACGTTCATAATATGTGGAATAAAAACCTGAGCCTGGTTACAATCCTGCTTATGTGTTTTTTCGTGCTTGCCCCATTTTGAAATATGCATATTATTGGGAAACATCCCTGATGTAATTTTTAAATCTTGTTCCTTGCTCTCCCACCAATCTCTTTTCTTTCCCCATCTGCTGGATGGAGGGATCGTCACTCAGAACTACTGCACTCCCAAACATAATTTGCTCAGACTGGTTTAGAAGAGAGGAATAACATAAAACATGATTCCCTTATTATAGAATTTGTCCATTTTATTATGCATTAATTTGAAAATTACCTCATAAGACAAGGGAGCATGAAGTGAACTTATTTCCATCACAAAGTCAAGTCTGTTCAAATATGAGAATGTGTCTCGGGTACAATGTACTTTTAATTCAGGGGCTTTTCTCAGTGGTTCCATAAACTCTTTTTCTTTAAAGCACTGTGCATAGTCAGTAAATAAACTGACATGCAATACCCTTTTAGGGCTAAATACTATTGCAGATTACCTACTGAATACCTCTAGAATGTTCTTGTGTACACCATAATATCAGTTAATGTCTTCCAGAGAATGGCATGAGGTTGGCCTCTTGGCAGTCTAGTTACTGAGTACCTCAAGAGCTTCACTGAGATGATCTTGTCTGTGATGCTATTCAGTATAAGTAAGAACCTACTTGGTATGGTTTCTAGGAGTTATAAAGTGGAATATAAGCTAACAACAGTGGTTGTATGCTGACAAAACCCAGCTATATTCTTCTCTAACATCAGGAGGCCACAAACGCCTAATCTGATTCTGGATTGTTTGAGAACCGATAAACTCATGTTGCATTATGATAATTTGGATTCAGTGCATTCAGAAACTGAGTGGGTTCAGGAACTTTAGGAACTGCCTGCTTTATATTACACAAGGATATTTTTCCTATGAAGAAGAGAGTTTTCAGTTTGGAGGCGTTGGCTTATTGTTGTTGGTGATCTTTGTGCCAACCGCACCTACAACCCCTCTCAGCTCGTCTCGTTTTTTTGATCTGGGATTACTTATAAATTCAAGATTGGATGATGGTATTGAATTCTATGTGGGATGATCCTGAAGTATAAAAATTATAACTATGGCAGAATTTATTATGTGAATATAACTTCATGTTACCAATTGTGTTAAAAGTTGCCAATCTCAGGAAAAAGCATAGTTTAATTGCCTTTTGAAAAAAAACCTTTGAGACAATACTTACCAAAGTAGATTTCATCAGAACCAGGTGAAATATTCTAATTCTATGTATCTGTTTGGTAATTCTAGTATCAGCCTTTTCTTGGGATTCTGTGAAATCTTTCTATATTGTACATACTATGAGTAAGCATCCTTTTTCTGGTTGAGAGTCACTCACTAATCCTTTGATATCTGCATTGATTGCCTGCCTCCCAAAATTGATCAAGTCAAAATCAAGTTAAATTAAAATAATTACATACTCTTAATAAAATTTCTGTTAAATCTGCTAAACTAATTATAATGAAAGTATGATGATCCTAATAACAGGATTATTCAGTTTTAATGTGATTAAATATGCATGAATTATCAGACTTCATTTTAGCACCCCACTGCTTCTTGTACTGATATCTGGTATTTCATTGACGCTAAATCATAAGACAATACTTGAAACACATCCAACAAATTAGAAACAACCTAGGAAGTGCAACAGCTTGTATATCTTGTATACAGCTTGTATACATTGACCTAAGTCAATGTTTCCAAATCATGACAGCTTGCAGATACATGGGCTTCAATTCCTAGAATTCCCTATTCAGTTTAATCATTGCTAAGAATTCTGAGAGTTGTAGCACTTACGAAATTCATGGGAGTTGATGTCAGACATATCAGAAGGCACCGAAAGACGGTCCAGATCGTATGACTTAGGGAAGTTCACTTGGCTCTTTGTGGAGGATGGGCTTTATTAGGTGAAGATGGTCCTTATGAATTTTTTTTCCAGATCTTTGTGATTTTGTCTGATAAAAATCTTGCGAAATACTCTTCTCCATATGGAAAAAAAATTTAGTTTGCATAATTTAATTAATCTAATAACTATTCATTATGGTGGTGCAATGGTTAGAATGCAGTATTGCAGGCAAGCTCTGCCCACAGCCTGGAGTTTGATCCTGACTGGCTCAAGGTTGAGTCAGCATTTCCATCCTTCCAATGTTTGTTAAAGGAGGACCCAGACTGTTGAGGGCAATATGCTGATTCTGTAAACTGCCCAGAGAGTGTTACTAAAGCACTATGGAGCGGTATATAAATCTAAGTGCTATTGCTATTGTTATTCCTATTTTTATTAAACAAATTTATTCAGCTGCCCAGAAGGCAGGTAAATGGGGATAAAAACATAATAAAATTAGTTGTTAAAAAGGCATTTCGGAATGTTCATTATTAATATAATAGGTTGTTCGATTGGGATTTCAAGATTATTTGACAGTAATAGCTTTTTATATTTTTGTATCAGGTAACAATAAGTAGTAGAATATCATGTAGTTTACATTATTTTTTGCTCAACCAGACTGGAGATATAAATTCTATCCTAGGGATCCATAAAGTTATCTAAACCACAAAATCACAGAGCCCAGAAAGGCTTGCAGGTTCAACCTGCTATTTAGTGCAGGAATAATAAATTATATTATTAGTATGCCTTCGTTTACTATATGCAAAAAAATATTCTAAAACCTATTTTAAAATGTGTACATCTGCTTAAATTCAAAACCAAGTTATTAGAAATGTGGATAAGAGCAGCATGTTAGCAGATGCTCATCAAAGCCTGTGATAAAACGTGGAATAATACCTGTATGCAGAATATTTGCCTTTCCTGCTCCTTACCTCCGAGGGTAATAGCGTGACTGGTACCCTTTCATCCTCATGCATTCGCCTGGAGGCCTTCTCCCAATACAGGTAATCAACAAGAGATCTGTGATCAAAGTTTCCTGTCGGGGGTTTCTCCGTCTGATCCTTCTGTATCATTCCGACTGGCACTTTGGGGTCTGGAGCCATGACTTCCATTTCACACTGTAGTTCCCTCAGTTCTTCAGGAGATAGGTTTGCTAAAATTTCATCTTCATCTATCTCTCCCGAACAGACGTCCTCTTGGTCAGAGTTTTGGCTGAGCTCAGACATGTTCTTTGTGGATTAAAAAAACAACAACTAAAGGGCAAGTACTTGGAGAAAAATAAATGTCCGAAGTAGAAAAAAGGATGGTAATTCCTTTGGCAGCCTTATGAAAAATCTTCAGCGTTTCTAGTGTTTGTGTATGAGGGGGTGGTAGTGGTGTATTTTTTCCCCCTCCGTCAGAGAGAATAACACAGCTCTGTCTTAGATGATGCTTCAGGAAGAGTGAGGGAGGATCGAAACATATGGTACATCTAAATTAAGCAGGGCTTAGCCAGAGCAAGAAAATTTATGGAGGTGCTGCCATATTCTGTTTTGAGTAGCTTATGTCAGCTGTGTAAGCCCTTTTGACATTTTGGTACAGCTGCTCGGGGCATTGCCACAGTCATATTCTAGAGGATTCCTGCAGTTATACAATTTTAAATGGCTCATGATATACACTCAGTTTTAGAATATGAGAAAATGAAGGCTTGTGCATGAATTGTATTTAAATATATAGGGACTCTAAGATTTGCATGGGTGACCTTATGAACCAATAGTTTCACACTTGATCCAGAGCTTTACAACTGTTTCAAAATGATTGATTTATGAAGACCAGATTAAATGACATTGGCAAATATCTTGTTGTTATTGACACCAGAACTAAGGGATGCCCTTGGAAATATGCAGAATCACTAACAAATCAAATGGTCAGGACAGCAGCAGCCTCAGCACTATTAATTGCAAAAGAAAATGAAAATAGTATTAGAATGTTATAGTGTACATTGTTCGATGTTTTTGAAAAATTGGTTGGATCTCATAAAAAAATTATAAAGGTATCAGATCTGGTGTGAAAGGATCTGTACAATCATAAGTTGGTAGCAAAGAGTTAGAGAAAATTATTTCTGCTGTCATATAGTGGTGACCTGGATTGCCCTATCCAATGGCTTTACAAATTATCTATGTAGGGAAACCAATGGGCAACAATCTACTATATTTTGTTCAAAAACCTGAACATTGTTAATTATTTGATTGGAATTGGCATTTCCTAAGGATTGCAAAATTTACTTATGCTTTAAAATGCCATTATTGCATAACAGAGATTAAAATTCGGGGCATAAAAACAAATAGAGTTGTAAATTGAAATACTTTCTCCATGAAAATTCTGATTTGTTCAACCCCCCCAAACATGACATTACTTGTATGAATGCACACACACGTATTAAAAAATGCACAGGCGCTGTTGGAAAGCTGCAAATAAATAATAGATGGACCTTCCAGTGCAAGTCATAGAGACGTGTTATATTTGTCACTTGTACTATATAGTGGAAACAAGAACTTGTGAATCTCTGTGTCAACATTGCTCTGATGTCTCAGTCACAGCTTATTTCTTCTCATAACTTAATTTTTCTGTGAAGCCTTTGACTTCATCCCTTTACGTTTCTCCGTGAATTATACATCATATAAATGTATTTAGTGTACTGTAATCTCTAATTCACCCTCAGCATGTAGAAATTAAGAACTGAAGATGAAATTTCACTTCCTCTTTCACTTTTGATTCTACACACAATCTTAGGAAGTCATTCAGCATTTGGTGGTGGGGAATATAGCAATAGCAATAGCACTTAGACTTGTATATCGCTTCATAGTGCTTTACAGCCCTCTCTAAGCAGTTTACAGAGTTAGCATTTTGCCCCCAATAATCTGGGTCCTCATACATTGGAAGGATAGAAAGCTGAGTCAACCTTGAGTCTGTCAGGAGTGAACTGCTGGCAGTTGGCAGATTTAACCTGCAATACTGCATTCTAACCACTGTGCCACCATGGCTCTTAATATATACCCTGCTAAGTGTTACCATCAAAATTTTAATTAATTAAATTAAATTAAATTTGCAATTTAAATGACTTATAATGTAATTGAATTAATTTAATTTAGGAGCCCTGGTGGTGCACTAGTTAATGCAAATAATGTTCACATTGCAGATCACCCCAGAGAATGCTGTAAAGTGCTATGGGATGGTATATACGGTAAGTTTAAATGTGATTTCTATTGCTAATTAATTAAAATAAATAAAATATTTATATAATAATTACTTTAATTTTAATTTATCAGTTTTATTGTTTTTCAAATGGAATTCTTAAAACATATAGGGATAGATGATATAGATAGATTTACATTATGTCTGTTTTCAAACAGATAAACATAGAAAAAACAATAACTCATGAAAAATGAAGAAAATCCTCACAACACATCACAATAAATAAAAATAGAAAAAGTTCCGAAGCCTGTAATTCTAGCCATATTCACCTGCTTTTATAAATCCTCACAATTTTTTTTTAACTTTTCAATATTCACCAATGCCTATCCAATATTTTTTTCCAAGAGGGAAAGATAATGTAACATTTTCTGAATGAAAAGCATATATATTTTTTTGAAAAATTGCTAGATTAAGCATTTCTAAGATAAAATCCTTTATATTTAGTTATATAATGTCCTAAAGGTTTATTCTTTTAGTTATTCCTAGAATAAAAAAAAATCTTTGTGTTCATAACCTATTAAGTTCCAAGTAGTAGGTATATATAACGCAATACAATATGCCAATGTTTGCTTGATTATTCTGTCAACATATAACATATCAATTCAATGCTGTCCAAGTTCTTGTATCGCCAAGCCAAATAATAGTCTATCCCTTTCAAAATATTCTACATGGTGTCCAATAAATATGAAAAACAATCTTTTGGTGAATCAATTTCAAATTGAAATCACAAGACATAAACTTAGTGTTCTTTAAAATTTGGGTCCATTGGTTTTGAAGGACTAGAGTTTCTAATTCTTGGTTCCAAGCTTTTTGTATAGTTGCTATAGATATTTTGGGTTGTTCCTTTAACTTTAGATAAAAGAAGAAAGTAGATTTAGAATCTCAAACTGAATTCTTCAGTACAAGTAGTCCTTGACTTATGACCATAATTGAGCCCAACATTTCTGTTGCTAGGTGAAACATTTGTTGAGTTTTGCCCCATTTTATGAGCTTTCTTTCCGTAGTTGTTAAGTGAATCACTGCAGTTGTTAAGTTAGTAACAGTTTCCCCATTGACTTTGGTTGTTAGAAGGTCACTAAAGGTGATCACATGACCCCAGGACACAGTGACCATAGTAACATTCCCATGGTCATAAATATGTGTCATTTGCCAAGTATCTCTACTTTGATCACATGATCATGGGAATGCTACTATGGTTGCATGAAAAACGGTCGTCATTTTTGCCAGTGTCATTATAACTTTGAATGGTCACTAAATGAACTGTTGTATGTTGAGGAGTACCTGCAATAACAACATACCAAGGCAGGTTCTCAATGTTCCTGTTTTTTCTCTTCATCACACTACATTAAACAATTCAATAAAGAACCCTACAATTTATTATCTAGCAGAGAATAATTATAAAGCAACTACCTATTCTTGTTTAGACTGTAAGCATGGAGTCATATGAATTTCATGACTGCGTCAGAGAGATGGGCAACCTATGGAATAACATGGATTGAATGTCGACATTCAGCAATGGAAAATCTGTTCATCTAAGAGGTAGATATCAACTCTCAACAACCCCAGCCTGCATAATAGTAATAAGAAAGAATTTTGGGACTTCCACAGGGCAAAATGTAGAGGGCAACAGGCTTCCTTGCTGTTAACCTTGTGAGGTAATCCAGACAAGGATAGAAGTTCACCCAGATAAACTTATTCTACTTTAGAATACTTTAGAATACTTTAAAGTATTCTAAAGAATACTTTAGTACTAAAGTATTCTAAAGTACTAAAGTATTCTAAAGAATACTAAAGTATTCTAAAGAATACTAAAGAATATTTAAAGTATTCTAAATACTTTAGAGTACTTTAGAATACTTTAGAATACTAAGATAATCTTTCAAGACTCTGTATTTTTTTCTTCCCCTCCTTACAAGGGAGCCTACCTCTAGTTTTCCAGTAAGCTCTGTGGATGCTCCAACACTGGAGGTTTTTAAGAAGAGACTGGACAACCATTTGTCTGAAATAGTATAGGGTTTCTTGCTTGAGCAGAGGGTTGGACTAGAAGACCTCCAAGGTTCCTTCCAACTCTCTGTTACTCTGTATTTCTTCTGAAATGCTTCTCGTGCTTTCCTCTCACCTGCAGACTGACCATTGCCTGGGCTGTAGGGCTTTCTTCCTGTCATTTCTACGTTATCATCCCACCTGCCAAGATGATCAGTAAGTAAAGCCTTTGGGAACCTGCAGAAATTATCGATAGAGCCAATCCCAGTGTAAGCTCTGCCAGATTAGCAAAATGCAATGGTTATTCAGGGAAGATTAAACCAGAGTAATTGTTAATAAACTCAGTGAGCAACTTTGTTCCCATCCTAACGGATCTATCTGCACATCTAACAGGCATGGACAGAGTTTCTACCGGTAGATTGTTACATCTGATCTCATGGCCGCATACCAGTTGAACATACTTCTCTCCACAACAAATAAGAAGTATCTTAGCGACCAACTGGACTTGCTCGATCATCTGATTCTTCCGGAAAGAAAACCGAGCCATTTGTTCTCGTTCTTATCTATTTCACTGAAACAGTTCTTGATTCAACAGAAAAATTAAGTTGAAAGAAAGCGAATATGCAATTTATATCGTTTGCACAGTACCCACAGTTATAAATTATACTCATATATTTTACTTTCTTCAATAGAAAAAAAAATACTTTGGGGGTGAGAACTTGCAGAACCAGATTTTGATATGTAACAGGGACAGTCTTTAGCATAGGTACAATGCTCGGTTATGTAGCAACTAGTATTTTTCTATTAAAATCGTACTGTACTGAGGAGTTGTTTTTCAGCCCTGCACACACACACACACACACACACACACACACACACACATAAATACACATCAATACGATTAGGGTTCAGTTATATGAATGTCCATATGAAATGTCATTTGGTTGTTTTGTAATGCTTTCAAAAGAGGAATGAAGAACTGGACGTCTGAGACCATCTTCAATTACACTAGAATTGTTTAACGATCAGGAGAGAATATTGTGATGGGGAGAGAATACAGATGGTCCTCAACTTACAACAGCTCATTTAGTGACTGTTCAAAGTTAAAACAACACTGAAAAAGTGACTTATGACCATTTTTCACACTTATGACTGTTGCAGTATTCCAAAGTCATGTGATTCCCCTTTTACAACCTTCTGACAAGCAAAGTCAATGGGGAAGCCAGATTCACTTAACAACTGTGTGATTAACATAACTGCAGTGATTCACTTAACAACTGACAAGAAATGTCATAAAATAGGGGCAAAAGTCACTTGACAATCGTCTGGCTTAGCAACAGAAAGTTTTGTGCTCAATTTGTCTGAAATGATGTAGGGTTTCCTGCCTGAGGAGGGGGTTGGACTAGAAGACCTCCAAGGTCCCTTCCAACTCTGTTATTCTATTCTATTCTATTCTATTCTATTCTACTCATTATAGTTGTAACTTGTGGACTACCTCTAATGAAAACTTGCCTTAGATGTCAAAGTGGGCTTAGTTACTATTTAAACAGGGATCTTTCCTGCCAGTTCTGGGGAAGCTAACAATGGCACATTGCCTGTAGATGCCTCTCTTGCTTAAATAGCCAAGTTCTAATAGCCACGAAGCTTTTAAAGCAATATTTCACAATCTTGGCAACTTTAAGACACTTCAACTCCCAGAATTCCCCAACCAGTATGCTTTGAGAAACCCTGCTTTAAAAGTTAACATGTGGTGTCTTGATGCTCTCTGACCTTGGTTGTTTTTCTTGCAGACATTTCATTACCCAAACTAGCTAGTATCATCAGTGCTAGTTAACATGCATATCTTAAATTAAGCCAAAAAAGCACCTGTAAGCAGTTTAGACCTTTTCCTATAATGCTGCCCTATTTTTAAAACCTATTTTGTACTACACATTATAAAAGCTTCTAAACACTCTTTATGGGCAGCCCTACATAAAAATTGCAAACAATTTAAATGAAATACAAGGAGGGAACAGATACTAGATGCCAAATTGAAAAGACAAGCAGCTGATACACTATGTACAACTGTTCAAACATATTTCTGCCCATTAGCTTTACTTGAAAATTCAGGGGCCCAAGTAAGATCAAGGAATACTTTTTGAAGTTGGAAACCTGATCTTTTGGAAAAATGAACTCCCTTTCAAAACAAGCTGAATCTGAGCAGTCAAGTTGGACTCTCAACTGATCCATTCTTAATTTTCATTTAATCCAGAGTATTATCTAATTTAGACACCATCCAATGGTATGGACTTCTTCCTTAGCATTAAATGAATGCCGAGACTCCATTGCTGATGGGTTTATTTTTTTTATTCCCCTGATTTTATTTTATGTATTTTATGGTTCTTATAATGTTTATTACTATTGCATATCTGTATTTTCCTTTTTTGTAGTTTTGGTTCTATTTATTCCCATGCATTGCCCAGAGTCGCCTCTGGTAAGATGGGCAGCTATATAAACTCAATAAATAAATAAAATAAATACAGAAAAGAGCAACAATGCTGGGTATTATCTGTACACCGTTGCCTCTTAAACTCCAAAGCTCTGTATAATCTGTTCCAGTAGTTTCATATTGGTTTCAAATCATACAGAGTACAAAATAGAATCCAAAGGGACACACATAAGCACAATCCACACACACCCATTATACCTTATCCCCCCCCCATTTACTTTTGGGGGAGGGAGAATTAAACATGCAGTAAAAAATCAAATTTGGATCTGTGGTGTGGAATCAAACACAGGACATAAAGCAAATAATCAAGGCTTACTGCAGTGTTTATTAAAAATTACTTACTAGAGTCTCTCCTCCAAAGAATATTGAGAGAGGTCCTCACTCAACTCAGCATTCATATTTATACTCAGAAAATACATCTCAGAAAAGCAGGAGAGACCAATGCATAAGCAACATATGATGTAAGCATACACATTTATAGGTAAAGGATCTCAATTTACTATAGATAATGGATCTCAGGTTACTTCCTGTACTCATTTTTTTCCTTTAGAAACCAAAAGGGAGGAATAAAGCAATTAAAACAATAAAACAGGGAGGAAAACATCTCCCATTAATCAAGAGGAGGGCGAAGTTCAGGAGTGCCAGACGCTAAAAGAAAAACATTTTTCATAGCAAATCAATGGGATTGTTCTAATGAGATAACAGGCTGTGTCTTTATATCTCTATATATCAACTTGATTTAACTGATTCCGCACATCTAAGAACATTTTTCCCCACAATGGCCCTTCACTATATTAGTTACTGTCATGCCCCAGCATATAACTTTTGTATACTGTTGTTGCTCTCTAGCCCTATCTAGTGGCCAGAGGGACAAATATGCCCCAACATATTATCTTTATATACTGTTGTTGTTCTCTAGCCTCATCTAGTGGCCAGAGAGACAAATACCAAGTATATTGTTTGAAGCTGACCCCATCCATAACCCATCAGCCCGCACTCTCAAAACAAGTGCATGCTGGGAAGCCAGACTCCATTTCCTTTAGCATTTGGAGAAGGCAGAAGCACAAAGA
>JANHFL010009183.1:6835-23899 GCA_032468155.1 Oxyrhabdium leporinum | reverse complement strand
TATCTATCTATCTATCTATCTATCTATCTATCTATCTATCTATCTATCTATCTATCTATCTATCTATCTATCTGACATCAGAAGGTTATATACTTCTTTCTGATGTTTATATGCATATATAGATGCGCA
The DNA here is from genome assembly GCA_032468155.1 of Oxyrhabdium leporinum. Lineage (NCBI taxonomy): Eukaryota > Metazoa > Chordata > Lepidosauria > Squamata > Cyclocoridae > Oxyrhabdium > Oxyrhabdium leporinum. The sequence goes on along the minus strand of JANHFL010009183.1, from coordinate 23,770 downwards.
TGTCAGTCTCTGTGTGTGTGTTCATTATATAACAATGACTACCTATATTGATTATTTTATCCTTTATTCAGTGTCCCATGACCTTTGCCCCCAAATCCATTAAAAATAGTCATTTATGACCATTTCCTTAGAGTTTTATGAGGTAAATATATTTGAGTTGCAAATGGTGGTTGCTTAATGGAAAGAACTACGGTTCCCCCAAAAAGAAACTGTTCCCAGACTGAAAGATCACAAAGTTCCTCTCTCATTCCTCTCTTCTAGCCATATCAGTAAACAGTTCAGCAGATGATATAAGAGACAGATTGAATCTAATATCTTTACAGAAGGAGCTTCCCCCCTCCCACATGTTTCCTTTGGATTTATTATCTCTATTGGAAGCTTGTTGTAGACATTACCTCACCATCAATTATTATTCAAAGTTGACAAATCCCTTTATGTCAAGCCCATTGTGAATTTGACCACTGTGTGCTTATTTCCTGCTGTTAGATGGGGGAAAAATCTTACTGCCTCATAAATATCAAAATCTCAATATTTGTGCTGAAGTAGTTTCTGACCATAAGCCAAGGAGACTGAGGATGCTTCACATTTTTGGCTTGGCTTGTTTTTCTTCTGGATCACACCAGCTGAAATTAAAGCCTTGAGGTTCAACATTTATTGTTTATATTCCTATGATTTCCAGGGCATGACCTGATATATGGAAACTCAGCAAACTCAGCAAGCATTGCAATCCTAACTAAATCCCACCAAGAGGTAGAGTTGACCAATTTGTTCAAGACCAATAATCATTTGCCCAGATCTCATGATTTGATGGCTCACACTTTATAGACTTAATGGAAATGATAGAAATGATGGAATTACCATAATGCACATGGAAAATATTCCTGGACTTATATACTTTCCTTTGAAACGTTCCCTGACTTTAAATACTATTTTCGTTCTGCATCATGAAAGTATTGAAAGAGAAATAGAAGTCATATTCCAACTAGCCTGTTTACAAAAATCTAATTGTCCAATGGCTATCGACATTTAGGGCTGAGGATGTCAAATTTGGAGAAGATAGGATAGAATATTCATCTAATATATTAATTTGCTAATTTGTGACAAAACGTCTCCATATTATTTTATTCAAACATAAGAATCTCATTTTGTCCAAAACTCTGATAGCTGCTCTTGTGTTCTCAGGCAGAAGAAAACCTTTTGAAACCTTTTGGATCAATTTTTATTTGATTCCTTTTAAACTGGGACTGAGCTTTGGGAACTTCTGTGTGGAAAGTATACAATCTGAAGCTGAGTTGTGGACTCTTGGAAATTTATTAAGAAGTAGATCGTGCTCAGGGATAGTGACTTGTTGAAGACTGTGCACTAAACTTAATCACTTACTTTGGATTTTGATTCTGATTTCACCAGGCCTTTGACCAATATTCTAGGCATAAGGCCAACTTAGCCCCTGAAGTATTAAAAGTATTACTGCTGCAATCAGTGCAAATCCATTTAATTTCCACTTTACTATGCATTTCTTCATTTAATGGTAGGCTTAAAATACAAGAATCACTGCTGTTAGAAAGTTAATCAGATCCATTAAATATTTTTCTGAGTTAAATTACTAAATGCAATTCTCAAATTCATGTTACTGATTTTCATTGTTATTATTCTAAAGTTTAAAGAAGAACAATTTTGGACACCAGAAGATTTTTGAATTGGTAAAATGTTATACTATGAACGGATCACCTTAGTCACTTTGTGGTTGTATCCCTACTTAGTCAGTAGAACATTACACCTTGAATTAAACTAAGAGTAGCTAATTTCAACCTATTCCTGATTCTGAAAATGTTGTTAAAAAGTGGGGGCTATCTTAATATACTGCATATCACATGGAAAAAATGTAAGGCACTTAGAACACTTTGTTTTGTTTCCATGGACATTCTGCAATAATAGTAATTGAAGAATGCAATAATAATCGCATTTCTGAAGTGTCATTATATGACATACATACATATACTTCTTTCAGGATGTCCTCATTTCAGCTCTTCATTTCAGGATGTCCTCATTTCAGCTCTTATTGCATTTTACCCACATTATTGCACCATTTTTCCTTTAAATTCCATTCACAAGAGGATTTCTCATGTAGTCATCTTCACCCACTTCAACTTTTGGTTTTCATAAAAATCAGTGCATTTTTGTTTCTCTATTAATAGTTCTTTGTTCTTTTTGACTATATTATTTCTCTATAAGTGCATTATACAACACCATCCTCCTTTTTTGCAGCATTCCCTTATATAGGATTTCTCCCCTTTCATCTGTAGCATTTTCCACTTTTTCAAATACTCCTTTAGATAGTTTCAACATTTTCTCTGACACTTCAAACTATAATTATTGTCACTGTGTTCCAGAAAATTCCTCTTCCCATATGACCACTTCCCACTCATTCGGTTGAGAGGTAGATTAATCATCTAGTATTTTTTTTCATACAGACTTTTTTTCTTCCCAAGTCATTCTGCCTTCATTCTATCTTTTCTTCTTTCCTATTTTTAATGTCTATTTTTCTTCAAGATTCATTCCTGATGTTATCCTACATGCAGGATATTTCATTATATTGGCATCCTTCACTAATCCTGTCAAGTGCTCATCGTAAACAATGGAATTGTGTTCTTAGATTTGTCTCCATTATTTTGTCTTATAGATATATATAAATAGATAAAGTATTTTTATGCAGATTCTCAATATTTTTGTTCATCCTTGGGCCAGTGAATGACTTGATCATTTTGTTCTGTAATGTCTTATTTCCTTCATTCACGTAAATTCATGTTACCTGGCAGAATACTCCTGATGCCAGATAGCAGTCAGTCAAAATATTGCACAAGTTCCCCCAGATTTAAGATCTATTTCTGCCCTTAATAGTATTCACTGGAATGTTGTGCAATTATCATTAAACTATGGATTCTTCCATTAATACACATCCTAAAAATCAATTCATACTTTCTAAAATACATTTAGCCCCTTAGTGTAGAACTAAATTGATAGATTCATTTCCTCATGAACTTATAAACTCCACTCCAAAAGATCATTCATATCTATTATATCCTTCTCCTCTTTCTTCATTTCACAGATGAAAACATTTTTTTTCTTTTTTACTACTCTTTTTATTCTTAATTCCTGGTTTTTACCACTTGTTTCTCTTATAGTCCAAACCATAATTTTCTTAAGCCTATGGTTATTACTATGTAGGTTTACAGATACTGATCTCTGATGCTTATCGTGCCTGTAGTCAATCAAGACTTGTACATTATGCTTTCTTAGTAATATGGAGAAGGTATAGGCTATCAGCCATAATATTGTCTATATCTCAGTAACTAGGAGGTACACGTAGCGTCTTGAGACACATTCATGATATTTCAAAGCAATTGTTCTCAAACTTGGCAACTGATGTGTGGAATTTAGCTTTCTGAATTCCCTGGCCAGAATGATCTCCATAGATTTCAAAGCTGCCAAGTTTGAGAGACACTGCTCTAAAGGAAGATGCTGCCAAAGGTGTGTTTTAATATTTTTTTGTTTAATTTAATTAGGGCAGTTACCAAGTACCATAACATTCATTCTAAAGATTTAGATAGCTGCACTAAAGAGATGTTTTATTCTCCTTATCTGAATCTTACAAAAAATATCTTAATTAGGATTGAGTTTTGGCTAATAACAAATTCAAAAGCAACATTTAAGAACATTAATAAAATAATAAAGTGAGTATGGATGGTAGAATCAGCCCATGTTTCATAGCTAAAGCTCAAGTCATTTTAGAAGAATAATTGGAATATGTGAAACTCATAGCTAAATAGACCCTTGCTAAATTTCTTTCCCGAACTTTTACTTTGCAGCTTGAACAACAGATTATTTATTAATGCATAGCATATTTGTAGTGCTTATTAATAATGCACTCTTCTAAGCAATATTCCAGTTTGAACTTTTCTGAAAAATGTACATGCATGCATCTTTGGGCCTTTGAAAAAATAATTCTGAGCATGAGCTCGACAAAGCACAATTATTTCCTTCAGGATTTAATTCACTTAAATACTAGATTAATATCCAGTACCTGCATTATCAAATGCTATTATCTGTGGTTGTAATGGGGGAAAAAAATTTAAATGGCCAGAAAAATGAACACACACACACACAAACACACACCCCACACCATATTACAATGAATGTCCATTGTAGAAGCCCTGTCTAATTTTTTTCAAGCCAAATCTTTTGTTCAATTTCTTCTATTGGTGCAACCACCTCAACTAACAGAAGACATCTGACCTGAATCAAACTTTATAGCTCCTTTGCTTGCCATTCTGAATAAAGGTGTTCACATTTTCATTGTTTTTCCTCAAACTTTAAGTGCCTTTAAAAGAACATTCCCACAAATATTTCATGTTGTGTCTCTTTGCAGTGAATAATTACAGGAAACAAGAAACAATTCTGAAGATGTGGGATTTGATTCCGATTTGTAATCGTCAACCACTTTTTGTTCAGATTCAGTTTCTGACTCAGTTATTCATTAGGGCTGTACAGACTTAAAAATGATTAGGAACAAATATTTTAGAACTCGTGAAAATATAATGGCGGTACCTGTCTGGTATTCCTTAAAACTGCCCAACTTTTTCAAACTTTTGCAGAAACCTAAAAAAAGATGACACTGATTAAAAGAGACCACTCATTGTGCCTCTTAAAAAAGTAACTTCTTTTTTTTTCAAGAAACTTTAAAAAAAATCTGCTTTAATGAATAGTAGAGAGGTACTAGGCTCAGAAAGCTCTGAACCATTTATATCGATCATTTGCCAGCCCTATCTGCTTAGTTAATACCAGCTTTCCTCAGTTATAAAGACTGTCAAGATAATGGACTGAATGCAGAGAGCTATCTGAAAAATCATCTCCTTTTCTGCCCAATGCCCATGCTCCGAAAAGCTTCTTTGGATGCCTGACGAGACCCTATTGACTAGGATGAGCTATAGCCTAGGGCATGCTAAGGAAGAGTGAGCTCATCCAACAAAATGTGCCCCTGTCCAATTAGCCGCAATCTTCTCATTCCTGTAATATCTCCTTCGGCATCACAGCCCATCATTTTCAACATGACTCCTTGACCATTAAGAGAGTAGAGAGGTGGAGGTGGTTTCAAGGAGCTGCCAGGGAAGAAACGATGAGCAATGTCAATGTAGGTGCCCTGTTACATCTGAGAAAGATGCTGCATAAATAGAAATTATTATTTTTCAGTAGACCTACTAGCACAGGAAAGACTATCGTTAGCCATATGTTGCATTCTAATTCAGAGAATACTGTATCTGGAAATAATGGTCTGATTTTGCAGTGGATGTTCATGAGCTAGAATTAGTGTTTTTCTTTAAGGAATAGTAGCTTCTTACTCTGGTTTCTTTGATTTCTGTAACCCTGAGTTGCCATCAGCTCCAATAATTAGTACTGCTTTAAACAATATCATTCAGTTCCTAATTACTAGTGGTGCTGTTTCGCAGGCTTTGGATTTAAAAGGGAAAAAATGAGAGGAAGAATGATGGAGTTTATTTATTCAGAAAAAAATATATATCAAGAATTATTTAATGAAGGATTAAATTCTTATTTAATCAAGAATTAAAATAAACTCTTAAGTGAACAAAAGAAAAGAAGAACTGATATGTTTAGTGTAATTTTTTTTCTTTGGAAAATAAAAGATATTTAGGGAAATGTGACAGATGTGACATGACTAGTACTACTCCATAGTTGGACTTAGCAGTCAATCAAATATCTGATCCCTGGTGGAATGAGTGGGCTGAGGTTGCTTAGAGGAGTTCATGAAAATTGTTCCCATAGCAACGAAGCTGAGTTCTGTCAAGTAACTCATGCTGAGATTAAGTCCTATATGTGTGCTGAGAAGCAACAAGGGAAACTAAGTTGGCTCTAACAACCTTGGTTCCCTAATTGAATCAGTTTGATCCTTTTCACACATGGACATGCAGGCAAAAGGACAGGGATCTAACTCTATCACCATCACAGCAGCATGAGAGAAGCAAGACTAATTTCATTTCCATCCTAAATTACTGCAGCCATCATCATCTCTATACAAGACTCCCAATGTGATCGGCTGCAGGGAAGAGAGGATTTCCGCTCTTGCATATAAATGACACATGGAGAGAAAAAGAGTTGTAAATGCTACTCTTGCCTAAAATATCCCTATAACCTACCAGTCTACTCATCTTTCCCAGGGAGCTAAAAATGTGAAAATGTTTTGGGTTTTTTTGTCATGTTCAAACTGCATACTTTTAAACCCTACATTTGGTCAGAATCTTTCATGAATCCCAAATTGTGCAGGAAGATTCAAAGGGCATTCAAAATTTGCATGAAGAATCTGTTTCTGACCTTCAATCTGTAATCAAATATTGGCAGTGGCAATGGTCAAAATGTGATTATTTAGATAATGAGGTTAGCATAAGAGCCCTATGATCACTATATGCATTGAAGACATGGACAAAACTTTAGAGGAAGCTATATGGTATATCGCACAAATATGGTATTTATAAATTATATTCAGATTCTTCTATAAGAGTTCATCTCAACAGTTGACCTTTTCATATAATGGTCCTTGTGGGTATTAGCAAATACCCATCATCTCAAAAGTACATATGCACCAACTGTACTTCCCAAATTAGAAACTCCTTTCTATTCTATTAATGTCAAGCATATTGCCATTTTGTAGAAAAGGAAATCCCAATTAAACAAGCCTGTTCTGTTGTTTATTATTTTTCCTAATATTAGTTTGGCTGTTTTCAGGTTAGTTTGTTTTGCATTCTGTTTCAGTTCACATGCAGAAGCTTTCAACACATTATGAAATGAGTTGTTATATTTCTGGGGCAGCTTTTTTGGGTTGAGAGAAAGAAACTTGTCCAAGGTTACCTCTGTACCTAAGCAACTAGAACCTGTTTATTCATTTCTGCACCTTAACTACTACATCATGCTGGCTCTCAAATTAAACCTATGCAAATTGGCTTTTATTGATCTTGATTAAAAGCACTGCATTTGGTTAGTGAAGAATGAGGGACTATGTTGAGTTGAACAGTAATGCAATTTGTATCAATGGGGTACTTCCTATTACTTCTCTAGAAGAAGCATTTTCACACTTTGTTTTATTGGGATTATAGACTGCTCCTGTCAAATGTCTTTAATTTCAATACATTGGGTTAAAACAAGCAATTGATATTCATCTGATTTCAGTAAATTGAATCAAAACAATACAATTAATCCCACTACCACCAATATATCTATCTTCCTTCCTTCCGTCCTTCCTTCCTTCCATCCATCCACCCACCCATGTTGATGATATTTTCTTGGCAACATTACTCAGAGTGGGTTTGCTACTGCCTTCTTCTTCCACAATGATTTTAACAAATTCCAAAACATCAACAAGGAAGGAGATCTCCTGATCTCCACTGAGAGAACTTCCTGAAAATCTAGGCTTAATTACTGCCTCTCTCTCTTTGATCTAATTGCTGAGGCTAGTGTTGGATGAAATAGGCTGCCTTTCAAACTTCGTAAATTAAAAGCAGCATGTTAAATTTCATTTGGAAATCAAGTAGCAGTCAATGCAAGCTCCACAAAACTGGCATTATAGCTGGAAAATATGCAGACCGCTTCATTTTGGACCAAGTGTAGTTTCTGAGTAGTTTTTAAGGGCAAGAAGAGTATATTATACAATAGGCAAACTGGAAGGTAATATGAAAATTGTACAATAAGTAGCTATTGTAGCTACCTAGTACAGCAGTATACTAAAATAGTTAGGTAGCTAAATAACCCGGTAGCCAAGTAAGATCACAGCCTTCTTTGGTGCACCAGTCAAAGTTAAGTGTAGGTCTCTTTGGCCACAGTTTCTACCTGCTGTTTCATCAGGATCCCCAGAAGGATCCTAAAGTTTGAATCTGTTCTAGGACAGCTTGCCCATCAAGAAGTAATAGGTGCTGGCAGAGGAAGTCTGAGGTATTCACATCAATTCAGACTGATTAGGGTTCAGCTCCACAATATTCTGTCCTATAAGGACAGATCCTTACTGTCTCCAAATATTAGAAAAAGACATCAACAGCATTTTCCTCCTCATAGCCTGGGCTAACAATATACAGTTGGGTATGATATGAGTATTGATGATACTGTACCCTGAAGTATTGACTGAGCTCTCCATGCAAATTCATATGTATGCATGTGGCATTTCATGCATAAGAAGTTATCAAGATGAATTTTAATTCTGGTTCTAAGCATGAATTCACACGTATATATGTGTGTATGTGTATCATATCAGATTTTCTGATATGATCTGATATGAAATATCGGCTCTATATTATTTAGAAGTATAACATGCCCTACAAGATCTGCCTCAAGGGAAAGCAATGGAGAAAAATGGATAGAATTCCACCCTCAAACCTGTAATGCTCTGATGACAGAACCTATTGAAACTGATTTTTATTACATGGTCCACCAACCTGAAGGAGACCTTAACTTAACCTTGAGTTTGGGATGATGGAACAAGCAATTAATCATGCAGGAGAGGATAAAATAAGGAGGTTGTGAAAAACTAGAGAAGGATGAGCAACAAATGAACTTATAAAACAGCACAATTTCACTACTGTCTAGCTAACAAAATATATAGGTTCTGAACATACATATATTTAATAATATTTCACTCACCTCTTCCACAGTACACTGCACATGTAATAGGCATGTCAAGCTGGCAGGGAGGCCGTGGAAAACTTTAATTGATAGGGGAACAGACAGCCTGAAGCTGAGAATCCTTAGGTTGAGAAGGATGCAACTTATCAATACTGTACAATGTGGTTTAGAATTATATTAAATGTTTGTTAAATTTGCTAGGCAAATTCCCCAGTATATTGTGAAATGCTGCATGATGCCAGAAAGAATCTAGCTTCTTTTTAGCTTTTTATTTTCTTTTATGTTTCAACTAAGTAAAGAAGAAAATCAGTTACATTAGGAACTGTTAACCTCTGCAATAAAAGTAGATATTGTCTTTTTCTATAGCAAAGAAGTCTATTTAGCCATCTCAGCATGTTCCATCATCTTCATCAACCATTTCTCCATTGTGGTAATGCTGAGTCTTTCTGTCTTTGTGCCCTCAATAATCTTGCTGCAGTTGTCTTATTCAAAGGCAAAGTACCATGAACTTTTTTCCAACTGTTTATCAATCCCAAAAGAAAAGCCCCTGGTCTCAATATATTAATCTTTAAAATCCTCAGTTGTGTACTTGAATCCAAAATTTTCTAGGTTTTTTTACACGTACATCAAACATGATAAAATGTCCCTTCCTGTTGTTCACATTTCTAACATATATTTGAAATGCCTTTATACATTCTACGCAATTTCTCTGGTCACATATAGCATTGATACAGGACATCATTTAAAAAAAAATATCCTTAAGAATTATAACATAGAGTAACCTTCAATATTTTCAACCACAAATTTTCCCATTGTTCCATCTGTATATTATAACCAAAATTTTAGTCCACTGTATCACACATTCTTTTACTTGTTCTTCTTCTGTTTCAAATTTCAATAAAAGTTTATGTATCTTAACAATGATATGTCTACACAATTCTATTTCAAACTCAGTCTTACAATCTTCAAAACCATACATTCTTTTATCCACTTTAAATCTTTCTAATAAGTGTAATTAAGAGAACCATTGACAACTCTATCCATCTGCCCTGTTTTTCTCTCAATTTTTATTTTACATTCCATTGACAAAATTATATTATCTTATTACAAATGTGTGTTTGCTTATTAATCCTTATCTATAAAATGCTTCTTGTGATAAGACCCACAAAAGTGTTTTCGGTTGCAGCTTTAAGTTTGTATCTATTCCACATTCTCAATAGGGCATGCTTAACATTATGATTTTTTTTTAAAAACCACATAAATTTTGACTTTCCAGTCAAATTTCAAGTCATGTCCTTCTAACTCCAAAAATCTTCTATTTCTCAGCAATACCCCCCTCTTTCACTCAAGCCAAACAGGAAGCTACAAAATACAATTACAAATCAGGTAAACCCAATCCTCCTCTTTCCTTTGCACCTTGTCAGTTAAATCTATTTAGTTTCCATCTCTACCATCTGAATCATCAGAGATGGGAAAAAATACTATCTATTTTTTTAATAATAAAGTTGCCATATTTGTACAGTCTAAATCTAGAAGTAATCTAAACTCATGGCAAAATCCACAGACCCAAAGTTAATAACCAATATTTTCCTACACTACAGGAAGTATAATTTTGTTCGCAGCTAAATTTGGGAGACTACTAAGGCACTGTCTTCCTGCAGGAGGGGAATGTTATTATCGCATGAAGATGACTTAAGATATCTACTCTTCCTAGTGCTTCCTTTCGCTGGTGCAAAACAAACATAGGTGCCCAGTTTGTTTTCTTTCACATTTTGCAAATATCCATAGCCTTCTAAAAGAGTTTGTTCAAAATTCTCTTTCGATTGTAGTGAAAATATTTCATATAGTGCTACAGTGTCTTCCTGTAAAGTCTGCACTGTGATTGGGTCCCAGTGACTTTGTTGTTGTTTAACCTAAATGCCAGCCATAAGGTAGGAGTGGGAAGGACAGATGGAAGGTTCATTTTTCAAACTATGTTGGCATGAAATTGCATTCTTTAAATGTTATTCGCTAGTGTAAGCTTTCTAAATTATAAACGGTATTTTTTTTCTAAGAGTGATCTAGTTGATATAAAATTAAGAAAATGATTGTGTAATATAGAAAACAGAAAAATAAGTCCATATGTCAGTGTTGAAAGAGATTATTAAAAACTTTACAGCTTTCACCTTTAAAAATGAAAGTTATTTGTTTTAAAATACATCTATTTAATCTATAATGGGTAGTTGCTCAGAAAAAAATAACAATTGGTAACATTCATCAAGGCAATCCATTTATTTAATCTATTTATTATGATGTCCATAATAGGAAAGTAAGATGAGCTGGACTATTCTTTATATAGTTTTCATTTATTACCAACCGGGGTTGTCAGTGAATCTTAGTGTGTGTGTGTGTGTGTGTGTGTGTGTGTACACACACAGACACACACACTTTACATTTAATTTCTGTATAGATAGCACTGCAGTCTTACATACACTTGCTGAATCCCATTAACAGAATAACACAGTAACAGAGTTGGAAGGGACATTGGAGGTTTTCTAGTCCAACTCCCTGCTCAAGCAGGAAACCCTACACCATTTCAGATAAATGGTTGTCCAATCTCTTCTTAAAATCTTCCAGTGTTGGAACATTCACAACTTCTGGAGGCAAGTTGTCCCACTGATTAATTGTGCTAACTGTCAGGAAATTTCTTCTTAGTTCTAGGTTGCTTCTCTCCTTGATTGATATATCATTGCGCAGGGCTGTCAAACTCGCAGCCCACGGGCCCGATGGGTCATGCGCTGGCCATGCCCACACCCAGTTTAGTGAAGGGGTAAAAGTGGTGATACGTCACGTGACGACGCCATGACAATGCAAGTTTGACACCCCTGCCATTATGGATAAACAATACAAAGAAGGATAATTAGGACCATATCACAGTAAAACCTCTCTTTAACAGAATTCTGTTTAGTAGATTTCAGTTGAAATGGACACAATTCAGTTGCAATGGACACAAGCAGCCCTTGAAATAATCAGTAAGTCTAATGCCTCTGGAATAGCCTGGATAAAGCTTGATATGTTTTTCCTTATTGATGTCGTTTTTATTTCATTTGCATTTCATTTGCATTTCCACAAAGTATGCATACTGAAAAAAAGTGATAACAGTAGCTGCCCATGATGAAGTTTTAGACTTAGCAGTTATTTGGGAACAATGTACATCCTTTTCCTCTAATTAATTGATTATACCCAGGGTTTGTAGTAAAGCCCTGCATCTAAAGAAAGAATATAACTTTATATTTAAGAAAAACCATGCATCTAAAGAAAAAATATGACTTTAACTAGGGTTAACAATGTCAAATTTGAAATTTCTGGGAGATGAAGAACCAGACCTTTCATTCATTAAAATCCAACAGAGGATTTTAACGCAGTTACCATTAAAAAAAAACTTTTTAATAAATCAGGAGCTTAATTAAAGGTGTAATTAAAGTGTATATACAATTGCATATAGTTCAAAAGCAAGAAACTTTTATTTTTAGTTTTATACAGAGTGTGCTTTTCACTAATAGGAATTACCTAATTATTATTAAAAGCTCAAAAAGTTACCCACTTATTATCTAAATGAGTTGAGAGAAGAAGATAAGAGAACTAACAAACTAGCCTTTATGTTGATTAATTTAAAATGAAACTACAAAAGGAATAAAGGGCCAGGAAGACAGCTGATTTAAACTGGGTAAAGATGATCCATACTATGTGGAAAAGAAACAAAAGCTTCCTCTTAGATGGGACTTATCTTATTGCCTTTTAAATACATACTTTTTAAAAAGAAAAACTTAACTAGGAGCGCCATTTTTAATCTGTTAAAAGTGGTACATTTGTTTAATATAGTTTAAGGATTGTGACTGGAATGGATTTCTTTATTGCCCAAGTGTGATCGGACACACAAGAAAATTGTTTTGTATTGTTTTGTTATATTTTTTTATACATACAGTATTAACATTCCCACCGAAGCATATGTCCTATTCATGAATAAGTAACTCTCTCAAGGTTAATTATATCCAGAATAAGGAAATTAGTTACAGATTAAAAAAGAGATGGAAATATGGGTAGGAGACATGGGAGAAGTAAAAGATATGGAAGTAGAGAAAGACAGTGATAGTAAGTTATTTGAAAGTCCATAAATTGTACGAGAGTGCCTATAGACCTTCTCACCCTCATTTCTACACTGCACTGATGAGACCACTCTTGGAATATTGGTGTACAAAACTGGGCACCACACACACAGAAGGATGGACAGAGGGTGGCAGCAATGATAACTCAGGGACTATGAAGATAGGCTAAGGAATTGTGAATGTTCAGTCTGGAGACAAAAAGATTGAGAAAGACATGATAACTGTGTTTAGGGTGCCATAGGGAAGATGGTCAAAAATGATTGTCCCTTGTCCTGAAAACTGGGACCAGAAATATCACATAGTCACAGTATTACCACATAGTAGCTGGAGCTACCTAGATGTTATTTAAATATAAGAAAAAAGTGGATGGGAGGATCTGTACAACAGTAAAATCAAAAACTGCTAGGGAATTGCTGGAAGCTAGCCATTCTGACAAGTCAGCTATCAATAGCAATAGCACTTAGATCACTTCATTGTGCTTTACAGCCTTTTCTAAGTGGTTTACAGAGTCAGCATATTGCCCCCAACAATTTGGGTCCTCATTATGATAGACTCTGCTCATTATCAATAGACTCATAAAGATAAACCACATTTACACATCTTTTAAAAAAAGAGATGAATAAGATGGAAAGGAAACCAAATGACCAGAACACATCTCCATTAACCTACACCCTGATAAGCAGGGATTAACACCAGACAAACAATCAAGCAGAAAAAAAAATATTCAAATCAAAGACCTGCCAAAGAGAATACCACACTCCCACCAACAATGCCAAGGCAAGCTATTATATATAACCAGGAAGTGAATCCAATACCAGCAATGACCATGTTAACTAGCTGGGTAGTGAAATATTTGCAAGCAAACAAGTTCAGACAGCACCAAGGACTTAACAAAAAATAATAAAAATATTAATAAGGCATGACCTTAACAGGATTAGAATTCATAATTCCATAAAATATAAATTGCAATGTACTGTACTTTTTTGGTGTTCCCAGAACTGGAATTGCATAGATACTAAATTAGCTATGGGGAATATTTTCAATTATTCTTTCTGTACAGAAAAAAGTTACATTAAAAATACAAATAAAAATGATTGCAGTCCAAGTAAAGCTGGTTCTCAATGGAATATAATAATTATAATTTTCATACACACACTGTTCAAAGAGTCAGTGATGTATGTTCCTGTACTATTGTTCCTCAACTTTGTTAAGACTATTTTTCTAGTTGTAGACAATTATGGGAAAATATTCTGCAACTCTGTGATCGAGTAATTTTCAATAACAACTTATGGAAACAATTTGCTAATGGGATGGCAGATGTAGACTATCGTTTCTAGTTTTATTCTTGATTGGATGAGCAAGGAAAGTACTTGCCCTCCAACCTTTTAGAATGGCAAAACATTTTAGCAGCCTTATTTCAAATTTTAGGAGCTCACCCTATGGTCACTGCAATGCCAGTAATTATAATCAGTCAATGTTTTCAAATGATCAAATCAATATATGAATTTCCTTTAGAGTCTTACCTTGAAAAACATCACTCCTCTGCCTCTTAAAACAAAAGGAGATAGTTTAAATATTCCATGCACATTTTTACTATAACATATTTGTAAATAGATGGGATAACCTTTTCCTTCGTTTATTTTTTTTTAAATTCAAAGCAAATGCAGTAAATTTTAAGTAAGTATGCCACAAACCAAACACATATATTTTGTAGAGCATCTCTGCTATGTTATGTGTGTGTGTGTGTGTGTGTCAACATATACACGTGTATGAATACACATGCATAAACAATTACACACTCACAAGCATATATACTCAACCACTTTGTCCCATGTCTTCCATACAACTTTATCAAAAAATATCTGACCACCCTATCTACTATAGTACTACTAACATAAGCTATGAAAAAGATAACACTGCCATATATCAAAAGCAGAGCATACAAACTAACTAAAGCCCTCCAAAATAGTAAGTGAACTAAAACTCCCAGTAGCCCAAAAAGAAGAAGATAGGAGTCATCTACAATGGACTGTGTAACAGATTGTAACTGTGTAACAGATTGTCAAATCCAACAACTCAGCCTCATTCTGACATATCACTTCAAGCTCCCAAAGCAATGGTCCATCTTTTTGCTTCTCTTCCCTTTCCAGCAGGCAGATAAGTGACAGCTGCTGGTTAGAGAGGAGGAAGGGGGAGATTGCAGCAGTGGCTGGGAAATTGCCACAGCATATTCAAATTGAGCATCACGTGACTGCAGCGGTTAGCCTCTCAGACCTCAAGCAGTAACAGCCTAGCTAAGAGTCATGTGTCCCCAGACTGGAAGCATGCTGTAAATTAGCCCATTTGAGGTACCTCAGTTTGAAAATGATTGCCCTATGATGCACCATTTTGCCTAGTTAATGGTTACAGGAACAGTTTTAGAGTTTTAGTCATTAATAGATTCTATTTAGCTTTCAGTTTTGATGTAATTTCTATGTTTTTTAAATTGACCGTACCACTCCCTCCTTATGGTGGTCTTTAACTGTAATAAAGATTTGATTTGAAACAACAACTCATGATCCTTAAGGTAAGCAATGCTTCCCAATCATATCTTCCATTATATCAGCTTATTTTTAAAGTACTGCAAGCTTTCAAGATGTATGGGTGTACTGGAAGCAAAAAGGAAGCAGTGAAATAAATGTATTTGTTCTACAGACAGTAAAATAGTCTCCTCCAATTAACAGACAAATCTTCAGCAGCCTGGCCTCAGATTGTGGAAAGGATTACATTACTAATATTTAATTCATGCTTCAACTTTCCCTGAAGTAGCCTAACAAAAAAGATACTAAATGCTACTTTACCCTGCAAAGTATTTAGGATTTTCTTATGTTAAATAAAATGTCTGGATAAGAGATAATTTAAATAGGAAAATGAGAAAATATCTTCCGCTGTCAGCAAAACTTTGCTGACCAATCCATTTTCTGAACTGGAGAACTAAATTATCTGTTGTTATTATTTCCCCCCCCCCTCTTTTTCTGTAACCAAAAGGTGAAAAACCAAAAGTTATATCACTGGGAACAAAAGTAATGGAAATAGGTTCATTTCAAGCCCGATTATACATTCACTTTTGCAACTGCCATTGTATCCCTCCAGATCAGTGAATATAAATATAAACAGAATCGGAATAAATTGATTTTGAAATACTCTCATCAATCCAACCGAATGACAAGAGCAATGACAATTTTTAGGCAGTACCCAAATGCTCAGGGTTGAACTTGTCATTATATTGTTACCAGGTTTTTATATAAAGATTTCTTTGTCAAAGGATGTACGCAGATATGTGCATAAGATCCACACAAAGTAGGCAATAAAGGCAGAAAGGTTTCTTGAAATGATTTCAACTCATGCTGCTGTAGAAAAATAATTCTAAACGGCAGTATTATAACTGACTTTGAAAAAAAACGCTTGTTGATAGATGATTCTCAAAAAGATTGTTTCACAATGTTCAAAGCCACAATTTCTCTTGCTATTGCTGAGCTTCCGCAAAATAACCCAATCTTTACTCATTCTTATTTTCCTCTATGTTTATCTCTACCATACGGCAGGGTCAGTGGTGAAATCTAATTTTTTTCACCACCGGTTCTATGGGCGTGGCTTGGTGGGGGGTCTTGTGACTAAGTGGGTGTGGCCAACTCAACGTCATTCACGGCAAGGTGGGACGGTGGCACCTTGTTGTGAATGACGTTGAGTTGGCCACGCCCACCCAGTCGGGGAAAAAAGAAGGCAAACAGGTGGCGGCTGGAGGCTTCTGGCACCACTTTTCGCCAGAGTGAAGGGTCTCCACCTATCACTTCTTTGCATCCTGGAACGGAGGGGGGAATGGCGGCTGGAGGCTTCTAGCACCACTTTTCACTGGAGCGAAGTGCCTCTGGCCATCACCTCTTTGCCTCCCGGAATGGAGGGGGGAATGGCGGTTGGAGGCTTTTAGCGCCCGCAAAGTAGTGACAGGCCACAGCATGTCTCTTTACAATTCTCCTGCTTCGCAGCGGCAGCCGGAGGCAGGCAAGCTCCAGGGACAGGCAGGGTGGTGACCTGGCCCCTGCTTAGGTGCCACGGAGCTCACCATTGGGCT
>JANHFL010009182.1:14889-26956 GCA_032468155.1 Oxyrhabdium leporinum | reverse complement strand
CCATAACCGCCCGCGCGGCCGCATTCTGCACCAGTTGAAGTTTCCGGATGCTCCTGTTAGGGAGCCCCATGTAGAGGCCTGTTATCTACCTGTTCCCAAAGAAAAGCAAACAATCTGAGAAGATTCCTATATTATAGGCAAGACACAATAAAGTAGTTAGGTTTTTCTTTACACATGTGGATTTGGTTGCTTGCACCTGGCAGTTTGTTCTTAAACAATTGCTAATTGTAGATAAGTTTAGGCTTAACTTTGCAGTTAATATGCTATTTAAAATTACGAGTATTATACATTCAGGTAAAATGAAGAATTATTTGTTGTATAAAGGAATTATGGAGGTCTACCAGGACTTAGGATCTCATTGACTTAATTATGAACAATTGCCTAAATCAGACACATTTTCAGCAAGTTCCTTTATCCTTTAAGTGTTCTCTCTGATGTGGGGTGGAGATCCATGAACAAGGGTGGAGCAGAAATAGGCTCATCCTGTGCAAAGCATCTGAACTTGGGTCAGACCTTGAACAATAAACTATATGACTTGGGGCCTTTATTCTGGAATTCTTCACGGGCTCAGGCAGCTACGCCCTGTTGAAATAATTCCAGCTAATCTGGTTGATCGGGTCAGAAGAAATGATGTCTCCAACTCCACCCCAGGTCCCCACCCGAAGAGAAGAAACTCATGGAGCACACTTTTGAACAGGCTGTAACAGCAACTGGTGTCAATTACAACTGTCACCTTTTAATAAGCTGCACATAAAAATTCAGCAAACAATGCAGAGGAAGCAAAGAGGCTTGGGAAACTGCCTCGACATGCTTTCTTTGCCAAGTGTTTTATTTCATTTTTTTTAGTTCCCTTCCTCCAACAGCAATGGCTTGTATCCTTCTGCCAGCTAAGGTTATGACTGGTTGAAGTCAACGTGGCTGAAGTTAGCAATGATACAATTTTAAAGAATGAGTTCCACATTTAACCTTTTTCTGCTATAAGATGTTGTCTTCAGCTCAAACCCATAGCTAAAGCAGTTTATGTGTAACCCTGATTACTGCAAATTTAATGTATAGGATACAGAGTAACAGAATAAGAAGTGTTGGAAGGGACATTGGAGGCCTTCCAGTCCAACCTCTAGCAGGAGACCTTATACCATTTTGGACAAATGATTGTCCAGTGTCTTCTTAAAATCCTTCAGTGATGGAGCACCCACAACTTATGGAGGCAAGCCATTCCACTGAGTAACTCTTCTTACTGATAGGAAATTTATCCTTAATTCTAGGTGGATCTCTTTTTGATTAGCTTCCATCCATGATCACCCTTCAAATATTGAAAGATTGTTATGCTACACTTCATCCTTGGCTTTCTCTTTGTTAGATAGACACACCTAGTTTCTTCAATCCTTCTTCTGCTTTAGCCTCCAGACCTCTAATCATTTTTGTTGCTCTGCATTCTTTCTAGAGTATCAACGTCTTTTTTGTATTTTTATCCTTTATTTTATATTGTTATGGTCTTCTCCCTATTCTCCTGACACCATTTTTGCTATTGATGTGATGTCACATGGTTCATCATTAATGATGCAGTTGATGATTTTGGAACTTTGGAATCTGCCCAACTTCTATTGTCCAGGGACAACCCTCCTGGCAGGTGCTGGGATTTCCTTCCATGACTACTTTGACTTTGACCTCAGGGAAAGAGCAGACACCTGGGTTCTCAGGGCTTTTCATAGTATATCTCCAAGGTGGTCAGTAAAGTATCACAATAAAATGGGGCTTACTTTGAAGGTAGAGATAGGGTTAGAATAAAATTGTTTTCCCTTTGATGTGACAACTTCATTAACATGACTTCAGCATTTTGTCCTGTGGCAAATGAAAGGCGAAATACCTTACCAAGATACAGCAGAATCCAGATCAAGTAAAACACTTCTACCTATGAAGTTGTGCTGATTCCAGGAGGCATGTCAACATGTACATATATTTGAATTCCTAAATACTCTGATTGCCTCGTTACATAACTGGGGTGCCGTGACTTAAATATATGTTCCTCACGTTGTTTGTGCAAAGTATCTATGGAGTCAAGAGGATTAAGCTGCATATTCTGTGATTGAAATCAGTGAGATTTAAAAGTAGATGAATCACCTTCATAAAAGGAATCAATAGCGTGAGATCTGATTGTACTCATTGGTACCATTGGTTAAGAACTTGTCTTCATTCAGTAGGAGAAGCTACTCTTTAATAAATTAACCTGGCTATATGAAGTGTTGGCCCAGAAAGTAACAAGTTCAAAAATGTGGGTGAGTCAAAATAAATATAATATCATGCCAGGCACTTTCTTAGAAAGACATGTTTCTTCCTGGAGGATAGCTGGTTGGACCAAGAAAATAAGCTTGCTGCCCACCTTTCTCATTTGATTTTTCTTCTATCTGTTCTTCTTTGGATTGCAAACTCAAAAGCAGGATCTGAATGACTATGTCATGTTTTATCCTAGAAATAATTTCCTCCACTCCAATTAAAAGGACGTTTTAAAAGGCCTAATAAACAACTTTGAACCAATAGCATTGGGTGCAAAACAATGTACTGGGGAGAAAGGGGACATCCACATCTGAAGCCAAAGCTTCTTCAAAGCGGAGCCATGTCATCTGAAATGCCTCATTGCCATTCACTCCATGAATGGTGCTATTCAGACCCAGTTACTTTCCAAAGATCAGCAAGTGATTTTTATACCTCAATTATTTTCATCAAATAATTTAAGAGTCTGCAGATATTCTTGGATTTTGCAAAACTCTGTAAATGTTGGACCATTCCTGAGGTGTAGGAAAGGAGCTACTCATCACTGAGTAGATTTGGGGTGTTTTTGAAAGAGAGAAAGAGAGACCTCATTGGCTCCCTCTCCTCTTGTGTATTTAATAAGAGGAGCACAAATGTCTGCCATCAACTCTGGTGTTGTTTTTTAATTGCGTAAAAGCAGAAAAAAACTTTTTTCTTAATAAGGAGGAAAGAGAAGGTAGGATTTGTTGGACAAATTAAACATCATGCTACAGATGCTCCATTCAGGTCTGTACTTGACTGTCTGCCATAGCTTTCTTTCTGAATCATTAGCTTCTCCAGATGTTTGTTCACCTTTTCTGCTGCAATCTTCTTGCTCCTACTCAACAATGCACTGCTCCTTAAGGGCTCTTTTAAAAAATCCAGATGTGCAGGCCAGGTCAGGATTACACAGGCAGTAAGGAATACACCATATGGAGTCAGTTCTTTCTGGCATGCTTCAGAAAGCAAGACTGAGGAAAAAGCAGAACTCCTGAACTCTCATCCTGTTTATTGGGATATTGGGGGGGGGGGGGAATACCCCATCATTCATATGAAAAAGGGCCCTTCATCAAAGAACGTCCAGTTCCTCAAAGTTTGCAACCAACTTTAAACAAGAAAATATTATTTTATTCCTTGATTGCTTGATTTAGTTCTGCTATATTTTAAACATTTAAAGCTACATAAGTATTTTTTTAAAAAAATCAGGTGATTTCTGAAAGGAAGCATTGCAAAATGTGTGCAAAGAAAATAAAAACTGGGGAAAAAAGGATTATTAACAAGTTCACAGGACTGTTGTGATGGACTGAAATCTTCATTAAATTATGTATTTATTAAATTATGTATGTATGTATGTATGTTGTTAATGTTCTCCTGTCTTAGTTTAAGACTTTTTTTTATTAAAAAAAAGTTTGGTGGTGCTGAGACTTTAAAGATAAGAATATATTCATTATTTCAATTTATATAACTGCTCGTCTCACATATATCATCATGGGCAGCTCAGCAATTTAAGAAAACATTAGAAACAAAAATGACTCAATATAAAATAAAGGTATTAAATTGTAAAAGAATGTTCTAAAAATCTATATATAAACCACATGACACAATCCAGAACTGTCCCATACCCATCAACAATTATAATGACCACTGCCTCTACTATACACTTGAGTTTCCACGCTCCGTGGCAAAACCACACCTTGAAAACCTTCCATAAAGCCAGTAGGCCAATTTGATCTCTGGAGAGTTGATATTCTAAAGAGCGGGGCCCATGGCAAGAATTTTATTAAGGAGAATTCAAGTAAACAAGGAATTTGGTGTGAGTACACTTTTACAACATAAATATTTGACTTTTTAAAATTTTCTATTCAAGGCTACAGCCATAGAATATCTTGATGGTCTCTCTTCCAAATACTCACTAGGATCAACCCTGCTTACTGTCGGACATAAAGGCTTCTAGGCACTGCAAACTGTTAGTATTCAACTGAGCAAAACTTAATAGTTTTAATAGACTGTTTTCCACAAATCAGAAACTGAACTGCCACTATAAGGTGAAATAATGTACTTAAAAAGCAACATATCAAGCAAGAAGACATATTTTAAACCATTCCTAAATACTAAATGTCAAGAAGTTAATATAAATAATTTGTGTTTTTAAAATAAATGATTCACAATATAAGCCTTTTCAGAAATTAATCCATTTTGTTCAGCAAGGATCACTATGGGCACAGAGTTCTAGCATTCCTGTGCAGTATTAGCAATCAAAATTTGATTCTTAAAGTCAACCTACAGTAAATATCTGAAAACTGAGTTAATCAAATTGAATCTGCAGGTCACAGAAATATTCCCTATGCAGCCAGATGTTTAGGAAGCTACACAACCCTGGAAAATCCTTGAAAGTGCCAAACATTCTGCATTTATTATCACAAATCCAAAGAAAACCCCCAATGATACTTTTTCTTTTCTTTTGTTTTGCCCTGAAGCAAAACAGAGGAAAAGGAAGTGTCTTGCTTGCATCTGAAGATAATTCTCTTTGACTCTTAATTAATTCCAATACAATCTAATTAGACCATGTTCAAATCATGCATTATTTATAAAGATGATTGTAGTAAGCATCAGGATCTCAGGGCCAAAATCCTGACTTCATTTCATTCAAGAAGAGCTTGGCTGGTTAGAGAGCGTGAGATAATTTTTTCCAAGGGTGTAGCCTTGAGCAGGGTCACCCATTTGGGGAGATGAGGAGCAATTAAAAAAAAAAGTCAAGTTGGGATTTTGTAGAGGGATAAAGGAAAAGCCTTTATCCAAGGACAGGAGGAAGAGATGCTACCAAAATAACATGGAAGTCCAGGGAAGAGTTGTAACCTGATATAACTTGATAGAATCAAGATCACATAAAGTGTTGACACCACTTTATAATGCTTTGGTAAGACTACACTTGGAATACGGCATTCAGTTTTGGTCGCCAGAATATAAAAATGATGTAGACTCTAGAAATAGTGTAGAAAAGAGCAACAAAGACAAGGGACTGGAGGCTTAAACATGAAGAATGGTTGCAGGGATTGGGTATGACTAGAGAAAAGAAGGACTGGGACAGCATGATAGCAGTGTTTCAATATTTGAGGGACTGTCGCCAAGAAGAGAGGCCAACCTATTCTCCAATGCACCTGAAGGCCGGACAAGAAACAGATGGAAACTAATCAAGAAGCCTGGAACTAAGGAGGAATTTCCGGACAGTGAGAACAATTGATCAGTGGAACAGCTTGCCTCCAGAAGTTATGGGTGCTCCAATGCTGGAGGTTTTTAAGAAGAGATTGGGCAGCCATTGGTCTGAGGATTCAGCAGGAGGTTGGACTAGAATATCTCCAAGATTCCTTCTAACTCCATTATTCTATTATCTCAGACAAGACCCTTCTTATTTCTAAGAGCTCCCTAGAGAAAGGAAGAGAGAGAGGAAGCACAGTGAGACTGCAAGACCCCATTGAGAACAATTCATCAGTGGAATGACTTGCCATCAGAAGTTGTGGGTGTTCTAGAGGTTTTCAAAAAAAGACTGGACAGCCATTTGTCTGAAATGAGGGTCTCCTGCTTGAACAGGGGGGTTGGGTTAGAAGACCTCCAAGGTCTCTTTCAACTCTGTTATATGTGACTTGTCCTTTAGAAATATGACTAGTCCTCCAAAGAGAAGGCTAAGACCAGATGGTAATAACTAGGTTTTGAACTACCAAGCCAACATCCTGGAGTTCCTCTTTCTACCTGTCAAGGTTTGGTCCACAGATGAAGGAGGACAGAAGAAACCTACAATTCAAGCTCTTTCCTTTTCTTTCCCTTTCTAACTATGGGAAACTTGCTTGCGATGGCTGTCAGGTAGCAAATTGCAGCAAAGTGTTGAACAAGCCGAAGAATGTTATGCTGTTCCCGGTTTCTCTGGAGAATTTCCAGTTTGTAACCATGCCTAACTAATACTTAAGAAAGGAAAGAAACCTGTGATTAGATATTTATATTACAGTGTTCAAAGGTTAGGATGTCCTGTTTGTTTTGTTCTACTAAAAACACATGCTTGCTCATACCTGCTGAAAAGTAAAGGTGTTTTTTTTAACTCAGTAAGACTTATTCCAGTTTAAGTATTTGTTATAAGAGAGGATTCCTCATCTTTGCCAAAATCCAGAACTGGCGTATACAAATGTTGCCTGGGATTAATGATGGCTTTGCTCAAGGCACTTCATAGGTCTGACACTGGCTCTAAAATGAACAAGTAGACTATCCACAGAGTCATAGGTTTAACTACTACTTGTTTATATAGTCTCATCAAGATCCACGATAATAAATCTGAATGCTAACCAAAGACAAATTGATGCAGAATAATTTCTTTAAAATTGCAGTTGGGTATGAAATGTATCTAGATCAAGGATGGAGGAAAGGAAAGAGGGAGAAGGAAGGAAGGAAGGAAATGTAGGAGAAGAGGGAGAGAGGGAAGGCATTGTATGACTCCAGATGAGGACATCTGCCCTCATGGGTTTAGAATCCATACAATTGTGGCCAAATCATTCAACCTTGGTAAAAAGCAGCATTTATGATGCTCCCAAGAAATAATTAGGTGACTGTTTTCATAGCTTTTTATTTCTGGGGTTCAAAAAGTGGGGAACCTAATTCTTTATCCATAGAGTTACGCTATTTAAAATTCATTTGTCAGACCATATGAGCCCATAAAACATATCTGTCAATTAGGCCATATTTTAAACTTTACTGCATTTGACTCTTGAATTTGAAAATTACCACAGGTAGGATAACTTCTCATGGACATATGTCATCCACATATGCTAAAATAGATGGCACATCAACACTAAAGCACCAAACTAGTGCAAGATTAGCAAAGCTGCTTTGTATGGAACAAGAGAGTTATCGTGGTGGAGTGGTGGAAGAGTTTTGGGCAGATTAAGACATTAGTGAGCTTTCTTCTTCCAAGCTTTCCAGCCTGTATTCTCCAGATGCATCAGAATTGTAAGGCCAAAATTCCTTGCTGATTCTGGTGATTGCAGTCCAAACACATCTGGAGGTTTCAGGTTGAAAACTTCTATCTTGGTAGACTTCCCACATGCTTTCTGCTTCCATTAAACGATAGTGATCTAAAGTTGGACTTTCTTCACTGCTGCTATCCAAAAACCCTAAAACTCCCATTAGGCAATCACTGTGGGCAGCCTGTGGCCTTTTCCTATGGTTTTTTTTCTTTTAAGCTGTAGGCAATATCTCTCATTTCCAAATCTGAATGATAGTTACAGGCGCCATTATGGTGCCATTCCTTTTGTTCATATAATCCACCAGTGAAAAAACTGCATCTCTGCAAGACGCTTTCGAAGGAAACTAGAAGGAAAGCGAGGATGGCTTGAATCTGATATGAGACGCCTGCCTGCAAGTTCTCTAGCCAGACATTAATCAACTCAATTGTTGAATGGAGACAGCAGCATATGCAGCGCTGTTGAAGGACTGGTACTGTGCTTTACTGGGCATGATGGCAGCAGATTAATGGCCAGGAAGGAGCACAATGCCATTTTCTCATTTTTACATATCTTGGTAGGGATCTAACTAATTTTCTGCCTAGTTACCCATGAGGTTAACTTTGTGACGACTTATTATAGAATGATGTTGTTTTCGTCATCAGACCCACAGATCCTGGTGGCTTGAGTTTTCTCTGCCCTGTCTTTATCTCAGCAAGATGGAGGGATGTGATAGAGGGATATGATGGAGGGATCAATGGATGGATTGATCGATGGATCGATGTACAGACAAATACGATGGATGGATTAAGATAATAAATAGAGAGAAAGAATTATTGGAACTGGAATCAAAGAATGGGAAGAAGCCATTAAGTCTAGTTCTCTGTTTCATGCAGAAGTCCATGATCAATGGCCATTTGACAGAATGTCAAATGCTGCAGCATTGCAGTGGGGAGGTGTGATTGCTGTTGAGAAAGGAACACTTAGATCTTCCTTCATTCTGTACTTCCAGTGATTATGAATCTGTCACAACTGAACAGCTCCAGCTTAGAGAAGCTGGGTTTCTATTTTTTTAAAAAAACAAATAGCTAATTCTCCCCAAAGCTAAGCTGGGTTAAGTCTGCTTAAAACATGGCCGAGAAAGACTCCCAGAAAATCTGAGGACTATCTGCTAGACTAGAACATTAAAAAAAAAATGCCTGGAAGATGTAAAAGGGAAATCACTTCAATATTGCTATCCCCCAAAATAAAAATACATGAGCATGTCTGTGTCAAATAAACTCTACAATTTTACTCCCATTGCTTTATGATGCTTCTTTGTTGGGAAATTCACAGCCAGGCAAGGAGGAGGGATCAAGTGGGTAATTAGCCTTGAATCTTTGTGCAGCCACAAGAGACCTAGGACTGAAACCTCTTAACTTCCATGGGACCTTATCTGCTTGGTCCCAAGGGAAGGCAAGCAGTCTAGGGAGATTCTTGTACTATAGGCAGAACACAATAACGGAGTTCAACTCTGAGCTACAAATACCCTCTTCCATCAGTATTTCCTGGGCTGTCTATATATAATAAATGCTCTGAAATACTTAAAAAGTTGGCAGAACTCTAGACCTTCTGTAGACACTATTAGCTTTGATTTTCCTTCCACCTTTCTGTTTTATTGCCATCTATTAGCACAGCATTTTATGGTACCTAGTAGACGCAAATTGTTCTAATCGCAGCCATAAAACATGGGCACTAGAGAGATGTTAGGCAAAGATCTGGCTCTGTGCTCAACCACCCCTCATAAGTCCTTTGAACTAGATTTCTCCTGTCAGATGCTGTCTGTCTTATTAAGGAGGTTCTTGGAAGAGGTGCCTCCCAAACTTCTGTTTGTGTTGACCTAAATTGTGCTTGGCTGGCTCTGTTAAAAGAAAAAAAGAGAAGAAAAATAAAAGCAATGCCAATTCCACAAGGGTTGCTATAAACACACCAGCCCAACAAGCAGAAGACAGAGTGAAACCTATTGCTATGCCAGGATTATAAACATGATAACTTGCAGGCATAATTTTCAGAAAAAGTTTGGAAGCCAACTTTATTTGCCGCTTGACTGACGAAATTTCCAGTGGGGCTGCTATTATGGGTTAGGAGAAGCCAGAACTTTTAAGAGATATGGGTGCTTTAGCAAATAGAAAGCACGAAAAAAATAACTTTATTGGTCCTTTTAGAAAAACAATGTGAAGTCTTGATTTTGGCTAAAATGTCTTGAGCCAGCTTTGCTTGAAAGCACGATTTTCAAATTCAAGCCTGAAACTTCACCAAGTGTTTTGTGTACGCTTTATGTGATCTGCAATATTAAGGATGAGCACTAGATGGCAGCAAAGGGTTTAAATTTTCTTCAACTCCGCTGCTTTCCATTGAAGAGTTGGATTTTTGCAGTCTAGATAAGTATTCTTTAGGTATTTAGAATTAATCTGTGTTTCCCTTCCCTTCACAGCACTGTAATTTTTTTTTGACCTCGCAAATATAACAAACTCACCCAAAGTTGCTTTTGCAATTAATGTGTAGTGCAGTTTAGGTCTTGTATCCCAAATTGACACACGCATTCAGCTAGTTAAAGAAAGTAATTACTTGCTGTCAACTAATTACAAATATTCAACACCTTGTGTCTCAGCATTATCAAGCTCACAAGATGACTGCAAAGATAAATAGGAAAGAACAATTCAGCTACAGCGCTTTGAAGGAACGATAGGACTTTCTTCACCCCCCTAAAGTGGCAGTTGTGATGCATTGTGTGTCAAGTTGCTGAAGAGTACTTACATTATGAGATGTCCTGTTCTCTGACCGCCTATGCAGTAGGGAGGTGTCCCTCCTCAACTGAGTTGCATCTTTGTTCTATTTAACTTTCGTGCCAAGAAGCTCAGCCTTGATCCTGATCTGAGAACTAAAGTGTCACAACTCTTTCCCTTAGACATCTTACAGATCTATATTAGAACATAGAATGACAGGGTTGGAAGAGGTCTTCTAGTCCAGCCCCCTGCTCAAACACGAGACCCTCTACCATTCTGGACAAATGGCTGTCCAACCTCTTGTGGAAAACCTCCATGGTAATAATTAATACAATAATATATTTTCTTATTCAGTTATAGTCATTTATAAATGTTGTTTTAAAATATAATATGGGATTTATGTATTTCTCAGGTATAATTGGGGATTAGGGCATCACTGTTGTGTTCTCTGCTTACTCTGCTGATATTCTTAATGCATTGAGTAGCCTACTTTCAAAACAAGTCCAAGTAGTCCTTGATGTACGACCACAATTGAGCCCTAAATATATGTTGTTAAGTAAAACAGTTGTTAAGTGAGTTTTGCCCTATTTTACGACTTTTGTTGTCACTGTTGTTAAGGGAATCACTTCAGTTGTTAAGTCAGTAACACCGTTGTTAAGGGAATCTGGCTTCCCCATTGACTTGGCTTGTCAGAAGGTCGCAGAAGGGGATCACATGACCCTGGGACACAGCCAGTGGTGGGATTCAAAATATTTTCCAAAGCACTAGAAGGCAAGATGAGAAACAATGGCGGGAAACTAAACAAAGAGAGAAGCAACCTAGAACTAAAGAGAAATTTCCTTACAGTGACCAATCAACCAGTGGAATAGCTTCCCTTCAGAAGTTATGGGTGTTCCATCACTGGAGTCTTTCAAAAAGAGACTGGACAACCATTTGTCTGAAATGGTATAGGGTCTCTTGCTTGAGCACAGGGTTGGACTAGAAGACCTCCAAGATCCCTTCCAACTCATTCTATGTTGTAAATCAAGGCGGCTGTACTGGAAGGAGAATTGGAAGAGAAGCTTCTAGCAAGGCGGGGCTGATGCAACTCTAAGAAAAATGCATAAATGTGTGGGGAGGGGGAGGTGGGAAAGAGAGAGGGAGGGAATGAGAATGAATATATCCTGGTAAGATCATTGGATTGATTTCAAGCCTTCCCTCTGAACAATACCAGCTCATTCTTGGCTTTGCAGAGTCACGGCTCCTGCAGAGGAGAGATTGTGCAACGGCCGATTTGGAATTTGCCTTACCAGACAGCGAAGCATGATTGCACAGATCCACCCCGCCCTTCATTAGCGTCAGGGATATTCCTTCACACCCTGTGCTGCCTAGCAGAGAGAGGGTTGCACGTATGCTCCCAGACAGCTAGGCTACTGCTCTTTTTGCCTCTAATTAAATAGGATTGTGAAGAGTTGAGGTTGAAGCATAGTGGAGTCTTTGGCTTGTAAGGTAGCTGCAGAGATAACATCTGGTAGCCTTCCGAAGCAGGATCAGAGATTTGCAGCCCATCATTAGAATGCCTGCTGGAGCAGCGGGTGGTAAACAAGCATCAAGATGATGCAACCATAAATGCACATGCTTCTATTCCCATGGCTTCCTCCTATGGCCAGGACTGAGGCATGTTAATCCACCTTCAGAAAGTGATCTCCACGTTCCTTACAGAATAACTGAACTGAAAGGTACCTTGGAGATCTTCTAATCCAAGTCCTGCCCAAACAGGAGACCTTATACCATTCCAGACAAATGGCTGTCCAATCTTTTCTTTAAAACCTCATTGTTGGAGCACCCACAACTTCTGAAGCCAAGCTGTTCCACTGATTAATTATTCTAACTGTCAGGAAGTTTCTCCTTAGTTCTAGGTTGGATTCCTCCCTGATTAGTTTCCATCCATTGCTTCTTGTCTTGTCCTCAGATGCTTTGGAGGATAGGTTTTCCCTCTATTCTTTCTGGCGGCCCCTCAAATATTGGAAGACTGCTATCATGTCCACT
>JANHFL010009180.1:39767-43934 GCA_032468155.1 Oxyrhabdium leporinum | reverse complement strand
ACTGGGTTTCTCTTCTCTCTGGTTTCTCTAGTCACTCTGGCCTTCTCTCTGGTCTGGGCCCATAACCTGTCAGAGTGCACACAGTGTGACTAGGTGAGACAACCCAGTAGCAAATACATCACACATGTTTTTATTTACAAATAGTGGTTTTTATCCCTAAAAACATATATACATACAAGTAATTTTATACAGGCCTTGAATGCAGGAGCAATCAATAACCAACTACACCACAGAAGCACACACACACAGAGATACTCCCTCACAGGGTCTCTCCTATATTAAAGCCTCTTAAAGTGGTAGCAGTCAAATAACCCTACTGACTCATTACTACTATTGCATCAGCATTACAATATTACAGCATTACAACCTTACAGCAGCTGGTCAGCTGTTAAATTATCATTACCCTGACACAATAGTTTTATAGGCAGCAAAATAATTATCAACGTATTAAATATATGTTTCCTCTTTTATTTTACTTATAACTGGAATGGCTAAAATACGATATCTGCTTCTTAGAGAAGCAATTAAGAATGCATTGTTTAAGGTTTCAGTACAAATCAGAAAAAAATAAATTAAAGTAAAAATCTATTATTTAAAGAATAATTTATTTTATTTTTAATAAAATATGTATTTGCAATAAGTGAATGTCACCTCCATTTGTACCAGTAATGAGTCAAATTAATCAAGTACCAAAGATCTAACCAAGTAGCCTGTATTTAAAAATCCAAAGCTTATAGATACAAACTCATATATTCCTCTGTAACATCTTGATGTTTACATATGGAATAATTCCTATGTGATCATCTAGATATTAGAGGAATTATCTAGTTTTCTAATTTGATTAAAATTATACATGTAAATCAAACATAAATTATAACAATGGTTGATTTTCATGTATCATGCTTGTAAAATGAGACAGCTAATTAAATACAGATTTTTCAATGTCATAAAGCAAGAATACTTGTTGATCTGTCTCTCCACTTGTAGCATTTTGTATGAGAATCTACCAGAGAAGTTAAAAACCTCTCATTTTCCTTGAGAAATATTCATTCCCATCTCTCTTCCTTCGACAATAGATATTTTAATCTCTTGAAATGGTAAAGAGACTCTGATGAATTGACAGCATTAGTCCCAGTCTCTCTAGCCCAGTATTTTTGAGACTGGCAGAAATTGTGCACATTTTCAGGGAGAATGTAGACAATGGAATTGAATTTGGGACTTTATGAATGAATTTTATATTTGACCTATCACTATACTAAATTGTTTGTTTCTGGTGACCTTACCATTCCCCTAAATCAGGGGTGTCAAACTCAAGGCCTGTGGGCTGGATCTGGCCCATGGGGTGCTTAAATCCGGCCCATGGGGCCAGCCTGGAAATATCAAGGGACCGGCTCACGGTGCCTCTGGCAACTAAAACAGGCCACTTAGGGCCCTCCGCACCTCGTGTTCACCCTGCATGGCCTCCTGCAGCACTCTGCTAGCCTAAACCAGGCCGAAAAATGGGCCAAAAAACAGGCCCAAAACAGGCCCCCAAAGGCCAAAAAGCGGGCCGAAAACTCCCCCAAAACGGCCTGAAAATGGGCCATGTGGCCTGTTTTTGGCTGGCAGAGTGCTGCAGGAGGCCATGGAGGGCGAAAACAAGACACAAAAATGGAGATGAGCACTGACCCTTAGAGTCGAACTTAACTAGACAAGAGAAACTTTTACCTTTGTTAGCCCTGTAGGTGCTTCTGACATGAATGTGGACTTTTACTAATCTGAATGATATTACAACTCATGGATAAAATTGACTACCAAATTCAAATGGGATGTTCTATATCTTGAATCATTTGATTGGCCCATCTAACTCAGTATTATTAATACCTGACATAAATAATGTCAGCAGCCTCAATCAGCATAAGAGGAGTTGAAGGATAATGGAAAAGGCCACAGGCTCTTCATCCCTGTTCTGCCCTGATTGATAGTAGTAGTGCTCTGAAGCGTCAGATAAAAATCTTACAGTTCCCTTCCCCAATATGGAGATACAGCCAGTTCTTCCCTTCTGGCAAAGCTTTATTTGAGCCATATATAAATATTAAATATAAACCCAATCAGCTCTTGTAAATATGTTTGTTTGGGGGGATGGAATAGCTCACAAGTAATTTAAAATAAAAACAAAAGAGTGGAAAACAGTATTTTTCCTCATTTATTAAGAATGAAGTTCTTCAAAACTAAAGCTTTAAATTTAAAGTATTACTTCCTCTGCTGGCTATATTGAAAATAGCAGCTACATTAAATGGTAAATTACTAAATTATTATGTCACAGGCTAAGCTAGTAGCATATTAACATTTGCATGTACATCTATTTGCTTAGAATTGGTTTAAAACAATATCTTGTTCCTTTAAATATCTGCAAATGTGTTGGAACTCTAATGGCAAGGATTCCTAAATACCATGGATATGGGAATTCCAACAATTGTATCCAAATATCTTAAGAATATTATTTTGGAAAAGGTGATTCATAGAAAGTAAACTTTTTAAATCTAAAAGATGACCATGTATGAATATTCGAATATCAGCTTTGTCTGAGTAAAATCAATGGGTTCATTGCTTTTTATTATTTACAGATAAACAGAATGTTGGGAATAAATTATGTAAAGGAACCCAAGACTCTATTATTGTTTTAATGAGCTTTACAGTGGGTGCTGCTATGGTATGTGTAGTTAAAGAAAAAGAATCCTTATATTCAAGCCATTATTTTTTAAAAAAAAAGATAACAGCTAAATTCTTCAACTCCTGAATTTTACTTTCCAACCTTGCCAGCCACATGCTCCAAATGCTAGAAAGGGCTGATTATTTTATGAGGTAAATACACTATACATTTTTAGATGAATTTCCAGTTAGTAGGATGGTACCTCTTCGATAATGTAACTAGGTAACTTATTTAATACAGATCATTTGAGAGATACACTGAGAATAACATTCCATGTTGTTTGTGCCCCATGTTCAATGCTAAGAACAGTTGCAATAGGAGCATTTATATTCCACAATTTCTCAAACCAGTTTATAAGGTTCTCCACCCATCCAATTTAATTCTCTCTGCAGTCCTGGGAGATTATGCTGAAAGATAATGACTGGCTCAAGGTTACTCAGTAAGCTACATGGCTGAGTGGGGATTTGAACCCAGATGGTTCCCACTCCTGGTCCACCACTCAAACCATTACATTAGCTGAATAAATAACATCATGACTAGAGCCACCTGAGGCATCTTTAAAAAGTTGGAATGATGGAGGATCAATCACAAAACAATATATAAAAATTAACCACCATTACTCCAAAAATAGAGCAAGGATCACTTTGGACTGTTTTTAAAAAGCAATCTAATAGTTTTAATATAAATATGAGAGTTGCTTTAAAATTCTGTTGGGTAAATGGAGCCCTCAGGCTTTTACAGCTTCATAAACACTTTCTACATTTAGGAAATTAAACTGAAATTTATGTCAGTTTGTTAATGGCATCACTTAAAAGCATAACAGTTAATTAACTAATTAACAACTTAATTAATTTTGCATTTAACTCACTTCACTTGCTTAAATCCCTTGATGAAACATAATGACATTTCACTGTGATTTCTGACTAACTATATAAACTGTGTGCTGGGTCATTCTTTTATTTAATAGATATCTCATGAAAGTAAATGACAGAGTTTACCACTAATTAATTGGGCTCAGTCGGGCCCTGATGAAGAAGTGGCATTCACATGAGCAGACAACTTGCAAGAGTATAAGAGAATCCTGTTTATCATTCCCCTCCATAGTGTGCCCATAAGAATTTAACCTGAGAAGGGAACAGTCCTGAGAGCCTTTCTGTGTCTATTCATTCAAGAAACATGAGGATTTTGGCTGAGGAAAAAAAGGGCTAGATGAGGCTATGCCATTCCTCATAATAGGCCCATGAACATGTGCTTAGCTTCGCATACCAAGATAAAGAGTTTTGCTATGCTCTCTAAGGATCATTACCTATATTGCCATTATATCTTCTGGAGGATAGATTTTTTTTTAAGTGACAGATTCAGGGTTGAGAACGGGATGTTATATGTTTGTTTTTGTATAATATTTTCTTTTTACATAACAAAATAATATATTGAGCGGTGCCTTAGTTTTTTTCAATAACATTAATTCCATGACT
>JANHFL010009180.1:24767-34767 GCA_032468155.1 Oxyrhabdium leporinum | reverse complement strand
GGATCTCTCCTTCGCAAAGGAAAGGTCCTCCAACCGCTCCTGGGAGCCCCGATCCCACCGAGCCGAGCCCCCGTTGTCCCCCGGGAATCCCTCCGAAGGCCAGAGGGGAGCCGAGCGCTGACAGTTGGGCTGGGATGCGCCATCCGGCTCGGCTCAGCCACAGCGGCACCACCAGAAATCTGGTGCCTGCTTGGCAACCTGCGGCGGCAGCGCCCAGGGAGCCGCCAGAGGAAAGCGGGGGGCGGGGGGGAGCCCTTGTCTTTGGCAGCCGCGCGGCTCCAGGCGCGAACAATTCCCCTCCCGGCTCTGGGAGGGGCAGGGTCGCTATTCGGCGGGGGCGATCGGGCTGGAGAATGGCCTCTGCTGGTCCCAGTTGGGGAGAGGGGTCCGCGCACTGGCCCGGCCGGGAAGGAGCGGATCCGCTGCCAATTGCGGGAATCCCGGGGCACAGCTTGGCCGCCAGCCTCCCTGGCAGCAGCCAATGTTTGGAGAGCCGATCGTTTGTACTGTGCACACACGGCCCGCTCCTGAAACCCGACACGGCCGCTGCCTGATGCCAACCCGATTAGCGGAGCTGTTTTGCCCTCGGGAATTGCCTCGCCGGCTTCCAGCGGCAGGTCAGGCAGCGGGCAGAGGAGGCAAGGGGGACCCCGTTGGCATTGGGCACTGAGACCAAGCTCTGCCCGTCAGGGTGGCTAATGGTGGGGGGAGTGTAGCAGAAAAAGAAGAAATTATGCGGATATGTATTTTACTGTACTGATGCCAGGGTTTGTTTTTGTTGTTGTTGTGGCCCAAATCTTTTTTGTCCCAGCTAGATCTGTACGT
The DNA here is from genome assembly GCA_032468155.1 of Oxyrhabdium leporinum. Taxonomy (NCBI): domain Eukaryota; kingdom Metazoa; phylum Chordata; class Lepidosauria; order Squamata; family Cyclocoridae; genus Oxyrhabdium; species Oxyrhabdium leporinum. The sequence continues at coordinate 33,942 of JANHFL010009180.1, read as the reverse complement.
TGCCTGAACTGAAAAAAAAAAATCCTCTACATCCATCTATAGTTTTATCGATGCTCACAACGCTCTGGCTGAAAAGAGACACGAGCCTTTTCAAAACTGAATTAATGCTTTCGTCCAGTGTTTTTCTCCCCACAGCAGTGCAACAAGTTGTTCGGTCATGGTTTGTTTTGTGGGTGTGTATTTTCATTTGCTTGAAACCGTGTTATGTTCTGTGAGGTCCTCTCTGCTGTCTGTTAATTTGGGTTACTTTTGCTTGCAAACTTTAGAATCCTCCTTTCACGACCGATTCAGCAGGGCGATTTCAATGCGCTCGAAAAACGGGTAATGGTGCGAATCGCCCAGGGTTGAGACAGCGGCAGAAATTTCAAGCCTTGCTTTCCCAGCCAAGGTATTTTCACGTTCTCCTCCGGATCCGGTAACTGTTTTCCGACCACCAAAATCTCCTCGCTGGAAAGTCTGAGCTCCGGGCTGCAGAAAGGCACCTGCACAAGCCACTGCCCCTTTGCGCTCTTGTTTATGCTGCGACGGGCGAGGCGGCTCTTGGACGCTGCGCTGAAAGAAACCTCCCCGTGCCTTTTGGCTCTGACCGTTCCTCGGTCAGTTACTCTAGATACAAAGCGCATTCTCTGCCCAGAAGAAATATACTTTCCTCCCAGAAATGCTGAAAAGCACCCTCATTCAGTGGAGCGCCTCCCAATTTCTGCTTAGATTGGGGAAAGGGAAATGACACTCTTTCGCTCACAAGCTAAAACGCTTTAAAACGTAAGATATCCTTTCAGAGACGGCGGGGTTCAATTCCAAGGCATCAATTCCAGATAATCTTAGATCACATTTTTTACCAATCAGCCCTAAATGCTATTATTTTAAAGCCCTTCCCGCCGCCCTACGCAGATAAATTCTAGCTTTAATTCCTCTGGACCGCACCCAGTAGGCGAAGACTGCTTTACAATGAGGGTCCAATTGATTTCAAGAGAACTTAACCCGAAGGCTAAGCGTTTCCCTACTGGCCCGATATGCTAACCTAGAGGCACTTCAGATTCATTGTACTCTATGACCATGAAAGTAAGTATAAACTATCAGCCATCGTGGAGATGTCAACTTTCGTTTTTCTATCTTTGTATTCTCTCTAGGAGCAGAAAGTGAGTTTCGAATTGCAGCCTTCCTCTTTTCAGTTCAGGAAAGGTGCAAGATTGTGCTACTCGTTCGGGACAAATTGAACATTTGGCTCTTAGTTGAAAGATAGTAGGACATGAACTGGACTATGCCCCTCACCACAAAAAAAAAACCAACCCGTGGAAATGGATTTGAGCCAAGGCCAAGGATACCTGAGGCTAAGACAGCCTTAGAACATAGAACAATAGAGTTGGAAGGGACCTCGGAAGTCTGCTAGTGCAACTCTTGCTCCAGCAAGAAACCTATACCATTTCAGAAAATGGTTGTCCAGCCTCATTTTGAAAGCCTCTGGTGATGGAGCACTCACAACTTCTGAAGGCGAGCTACTCCATTGGCTAAGTGCTCTCGCCGTTAGAAAATTTCTCCTTAGTTCTAGGTTGCTTCTTGTCCCGCCTTCAGGTGCTTTGCAGAATAGCTTGATCCCTCGTCTTTGTAGACCAGCGCTATCGTGTCACGCCTAGTCCTTCTTTTCACTAGATTAGACATACCCAATTCCTTCGTCTGTTTAAGCACCCAGACCCCTGATCATTTCTGTTGCTCTTCTCGGCGCTCTTTCCAGAGTCCCAATCCTGCCTTCCTATCTCTAGCGGAAAGTGCAGGGCGCCACTTTCAAAGTTTGGAAGATTTCCTCAACGGAGCCAGCCAGCGTCGCCGTGCCCCGAGAGGCGTGGTCTTTTCTCTCACATTGTCCTGGTCGGCAATAACGAGGACAGGCGAGGAGCGTCTTCAGAGAAGAGGGCGAGCGAGGCTTTAGGCGGGGAAGCGAGCTGGGGGCGGAACTGAAGCCGTATTCCCAGGCCGGGAGCCGAAGCGAGCCGCCCGTCCTTCAAGTGCCTGAGAGGAGCGGAGAGAGACCTGCGTGGAAGGCTCCCTCTGGCTTCGCCTCGCCTCGCCTCGCCGCGGGCCTCCCTGGCCCCCACCTCGTCCGCCGAAGGAGCGGGAGAAGAAGGCGACCATTCGCAGCTCCGTCTCTCTCCCGCGCCCAGTCATGTGACGCGAGGGAAGCGGAGCGAGGCGGGGGGCTCTCGGACTCGGAGCCGCCAGCACCGGCACAAAACCGAGCTGGGAAGCTCCGTCACGCCACAAGCCCAGCTGCCGCGCCGCCTCGCCAAAGCTAGCCCGCCGGCCTCTCCCGCGCCTTTCAGCCCCCAGGGCACCGGGCACCGCCTGCTCTGGCTTCCGCGGCATCCGCGCGGCTCCGCCCGCCTCTTTTTCAAAGGAACCGGTCGGATCGTTGATGCTTTTCCACTCGAAGCCGGCGAGAGGGGAAAACGCCGGACCTCTTCCTTGCCATCCCCGGGAATCTCGAAGCGGAGTCCCCAAGTCTGAGGTCGTCGCTTTCGGCCGGCGCGAAAAACGGCCCAGAAACTCGGAAACGGCTTCCTCGGGGAAGTGCGCCCGGTGCGGCTCCTCGCGGAGAGAAGGGACGGGCGGAAGGGAAGGAAAGCTGGGGAGAGGCTGAAGACCGGCCTGACGGGCGTTGAGAGGTTCGTCGGGAACTTGTGCTCGGTCAGAATCGAGGCGAAGATGTGGAGGGAACGGAGCGGCTGGACTCGGGCGCTTCTGGGCTGAAGCGCTTGGCGAGGGCTTGACTCCGAGGCGGGGCAAAGGGAGTTAAGGAAAGGCTTTTTCTTACCTTTGGCGGGAGGCGCCTTCGAAATTAAGCGGCTTCGTCTCGAGCTCAGGGGAAGAGGGAACGTCGGCCGCCGGGCTTGGCGGGAGAAACGACGTGAGGGGAAAGCGGACGGCGAGGGCGCCACCGGTGTTGCGCACGCGGAGCCGGGCAGCAGGAGGAGAAGTTGCAAAGTGCCCGCCGCCGACTCCCGTGGAAATGCCGGCTGAATGTGCCGAAGAGCCAGCAGTTCTCCTGGAGAAGCGGCGACAGATCCTCCCGCTCCTCGCGATGTGGTGAAGGGCCCTTTCTGGTCCTTAGAGCGCGGTCCTTCTGGGCGGGACAGCCGGAGGGAGGGTAGGAATGTGCCATGCCTCGGCCGGGCAAGAGCTCGTACAGTGATCAGAAGCCTCCTTATTCTTACATCTCACTGACGGCCATGGCCATCCAGCACTCGAGTGAGAAGATGCTTCCCCTGAGCGACATCTACAAGTTCATCATGGAGCGCTTCCCCTACTACCGCGAGCACACCCAGCGCTGGCAAAACTCGCTCCGCCACAACCTCTCCTTCAACGACTGCTTCATTAAGATCCCGAGGCGGCCCGACCAACCCGGCAAAGGCAGCTTCTGGGCGCTGCACCCGGACTGCGGGGACATGTTCGAGAACGGCAGCTTCCTCAGGCGCAGGAAGCGCTTCAAGGTGCCGCGGCCGGAGCCCCACGTGCCAGCAGCGGCAGGCAAAGCAGGGGGGGTGCTGCACCCCCACCTGAGCCACTATTTCCACCCTCATCACCCGCCGCCGCCGCCGCCGCCGCCTCCCCTGCAGCCTGCAGCGGCAACCAAAGGACATCCAGACTCGGCGGCGGCGGCAGCGGCGGCGGCAGCGGCGGCGGCGGCTGCCGTAGGAAGGCTGCCTCAGTTCCAGCCTTACAGCCCGGCTCCTGGCTTCAAGCATCCCTTCGCCATCGAGAACCTCATTGGCCGAGACTACAAAGGAGTGATCCAGGGCGGTGGGTTGCCCCTGGCTTCCGTAATGCACCACCTGGGCTACCCGATGGCCGGTCAACAGATCAGCACCATGGTCAGCTCGGTGTGGCCCCACGTGGGCATGATTGAGCCCGCGGGTGGCATTCCCCTTTCGCCAGGAGAATACGGACCTTTCGGGATGCCGGTCAAGACCATCTGCCACCCATCGACCCAGACACTGCCTGCAATCCCTGTGCCAATCAAGCCCACCCCGTCCATTGCGCCATCCACTGCCATCTCTGCCCTGACGGTCAACCATGTCACACAGCAGCTCTGTCAGTCTCCCGGTGCCTCCTCTTCCCTTCTTGAACAGATTCCGCCAAATTCCTCCAATGGCAAAATCTCCTTACATTCCACCTTGGTGCATTCATAGAATGGAAGATGAAGAAGTATGACTCTTGACTCAATTCTATCCTCTAAGATATATAAGCACAGGGCAAAGATTGGTCTGGGCCTGCTGAGTGTCTTTGGAAAGAACATTTTGTATTGTTATAATTACAATTATCGTGTATTTTGTCTGTTGTAAAATCAAAGTGTTCAGAGCCAGGTCCAGGTAAGAATTTCTGTGTTCAATGTTAGCCACCATAAACTCAGAAGTAATCCTATTAATTTTGTGAAATACTTAAAGCTGTATTCAGTTAACACATGAATTGCTATGTAATGACACAAGCACGCATGCACGCACACACACACACAGACACCGTACTCAAGCCTCAAGCTCCAGTTCCAAAAGAAACTTTATACATAATTGTGGTAAATTTTGTCTCCCTGAATTTCTTGAAAATAAGTTACCCTTAACCATTGTTGCAGTAGAAAAGAATGAAGATTACATGAATGCCTATCAGAATTCCACCAGTAATATACTGGGTCAGCCGAGTGATTTCAATGAGACTTGTTTTCATGTTAGCATGTACAAAAATGAAGTATACTTGGAGTGAATTTGTAAATATATATACGTATACATATCTCAAATGAAGTATTTTAGCATTGTAGGTTATGAGCTATAAAAATCAAAGAAAACATTGCCATTGATTGGGGTTTGCCACTTGTTCTATAAAATTAAAATCCCCCCCCCCATGCTCTTGCAAGTTTAAGGGTATGCAAGCTTTTAAATCACACAGAAGTCTTCATTAACTTATTCAATCCTTATTTCAAATTAAGTTAAGTTTAGATCAAAGTGACAGTGTCAAACAGGGATGAAGTAAAGTAGATAGTTTTTAAAAGATAAGGAAACTAAAGAAAGTAACAACAGAATGCCATGATTTCAGGAGACTGATAATAAGATTAAAGATATGATTAAAATCTGTTCTTGTTATATTTTTGTTACTGTCATTTTGTTAATTTTTAATATTAGAACAACATGAATTTCTCAAGGCCTAAAAAGTATTAAAAATGACTTACAGTGGATTGGGAATATTACAACTAAGAGTTTAGAGTCTCAGTTATACATTAACTCTCAGTTTCCATGCAATTTGATTTTTTCTTCATTTTGTGAATGAAGAAGAAACAATTGGCCAAACCTGTTGTAACAATAGCAGAGGAAGCAAAAAAAAAGGTTTTAAAAATTAAAACAGAGAAATAACTGGAGATTAAAAAAAAAATTGGGGTTTAAATTTGCTTTGTATTCCATGTCAGATTGAAAACATTGCCACCAGATGGTACAGTAAAGAGTGCAGTAAAGCATAAGTTTAAGTTCCTGAAGCTAAGGTGTAAACTTTTTGCCCTTTTGACCCTTACTGGGAAATAAGTTTCAGCCTATCAACACATCAATATTATACATGTACAAAACTTGTATTTTTGTTGTTCGTTTTTTTTAAGAAAAAAATATATTCTTGTGAATAATGCTTATCACAACATTTTTACTGTCTTCAGAAATACTATTCTGCTTTATGCGTGTGTGCTTTGATCTCTCCTTTTCCCACTTACTTACATACTTACCTACCAGATAAGCACTTTACACAAAGAAGTTTCAATGGAATAAGAGAATGTTCTGTTTCCGGGAGTCAGCTTTTGAGCCTTGCTTTTGGTTGGAATTTGAATCTCAGCTGGTTTGTGAGTTGCTGTAGTTAGAGCTTTATTGTACATGGCTGTTTTCATTAAAAGTGATCTCTTGACTTCCTGCTCTAACTCTAATTCTTATTATTTATTAACCTGCGTATGCTGGGATGCAACTTTGTGCATCGATAATCTTCACTATGCCACATGAAAGTGTTTTTGGAGGCCAGAGAGATGTTCTCTTGAATTGAGGAACAATTAATACATATGTTAACCCTTTGGCTAAATGTCAGAGGTTAATTTGTGTTGGTTAGAACAAAATCCTCTGAAATCCTACTTAAAAATGCATTGGTTTGTGCAAATGTATAGTTCTGAGAGAAAATCTCCACCATCCTCTGTAGTTTTTCTGTGAACTCATTATATGCGTCTACAAGGAAATCCCATTGAAGCCATAATATGCTTCGTGCTGAAGTGTCAGCTAGCACCAGAGTTCCTCAATTTTCTTAAGATCAAATTGCATCAGCTTTTGTATTTTTGCTTATGCAAGAAGGGGCAGATCAAGAGAGTCTCCACTAAAAGGAGAAAGTAAGCCCTTAAAAGATGTGCTCATCGTTTGTTTCTTAGGCTTTACAGAATAAATAGCATGTTTTCTACATTATAGGGATCTTCCCAGCAGACCGAAGTATACTTCTGGAACTTTTGCTTTTTAGTCTAGCTAGCCATTTATATCCATAAAACATCAATAAATCTCTAACTGAAAACGTCAAGCTATTTTTCTGCATGCATTCTGCCCAGATATGAGATGATCATCTCACTAGGTGCTGGGTAATATATATCTTTTGCCTCATTTATTTTTCAGTCACTAATCTCCAACAATAATCCTGATGAACCTTGTATGGAAATAAATTGTGCTGTAGCAGACATTTTTATAGCTAAATTACAACCTGGGTTTGTTTGTTTGTTGGGTTTTTTTGGTTAAAGTAACTTAAAAACTGAGTTATATTTCTCATGCAATTAATTATATTCGAGGATTAGACCAAAATGATATATTAGTCCCTACATCCACCAGAACCTACTGAAAACTAGAATTATACCACTACATCCAATTTTAAATTCAGTGTAATTTGGAGTTAAAATTAACATTTCACCACAATTTCAGTTATTAAGTTTAGGACATTTTGAAATGCTTTGAATATTTCTTTGGTTTTTAAATGTCTTTTATACTTTCTTTTTCAGGAAGTTTCTCCCGACAAATAAATTTGAGCACACATAATGTAAGGTTGGTTCTTACAAATTAATGTCTTCAGAATCTGAAGACAAGAGTTACAAGTTGGGCTACTGATGTGTCTTCAGTACTGAAGTACTTTTTAAAAAGAAGTAGTAATTTTTAATTTGCTTTTAAGCAAATTTAATATTTGCTTTAAAAAGTAAGAACCACTACAGAAATAAAATAATAAAGGAATCAATACCCTTAGAAGTTTGTTTTCTGGAATTAAAGAAGAATTTTAATGACATAATTGTATCACATATTTTTACATAATAAGATCTACAGGAAAATTCATATTAAAATCTTAGTGATTAATCAATATACCTGTCAAAATATTGGAAGACTATATCATATATATGGGTGAAACAGCAGTTACATAAACGCAATGAATCATTTGGGGGGGATGAACTCACAGGAATCCCTGCAACAGGCTCTGATATCAGGCAGACTTCAATTCTTATTCCAGATGAACCGAGCAGCTTTAATCTCACCCTATGTATAAATGCTCCTTAGTTTTGTTAGAGAGCTGGAGACTCGTATTTTGTCCTATAATTTTAACGAAATTATAGAACATTATAGTTTGTCCTTTATTTCACTCAAAAAACCTTACAAATAGGTAGGGCAGTCACACCTTGTTAAAAAATTACAAAATCGCTTTTTCTACTCCGAAAAACCGCTTTTTCTACTCCGAAAAACAAAATGCGAAACATGGGATGACTCTTGGTTCAATAAACGAATGACTTGGAGGCGTTTCATATAATACGGAAGGAGAGGCAAGCGGTAAGATAGTCCGGAGACGGATTTGTTCATTAGAGGGGGAAAAAAGAACGACTGAGGTGGGACAGCTTGGGAACGGAGCCATAGAAAAAGCGGGTCGGAAGAGTGAGCTCATCCTTCTTCACTGCCGCCTGATCTCCCCGGGTAAAAGGCGCCGGGACTGCCCCGGAGGAGAAACCTGACTGGTGGGGAGAAACAACAGGGAACTCAACTTTCCTTTAGCCCAGCTTGAAGTCTTCCAGCAGCCCTACCCAAAAGAGACAGTGCTGGCGTTGAACTTTGGGTCGGGACACCTTAAGAACTGAAGAGTAAAATGGATCAAAACAGCCTGATTGACTCAGAAAAGGCATTCGTGAAAACGGCTGTAAATCCCCGTTTGTTGAATCGGCTGAATTTCAGCTAGGCAAGAACTGTCTACTCTTGAAGTGGAATTCTCTTTCTACTACCATGCCAAAGATACATGCGGTTTCTGATTTTGAGATCTGCTGTTGTAAACTGGTATTTTAACGATTTCAGTATATTGTAAATTGGGCCTGTCGATGAAAATCAAAGCAAGAGTATGGGAAGGGAGTCACCGTATTTACTGCCATACTGGAGAAGTGATTTAATGACTTAATCTTGGAACGGGTATTAGTTAAAAAAGAGGCGACGAATTACCAAACGAATCTGATTTGTGCATTTATTACAAAGGATTCAACGTTTATCTTGGCAAGGATTTCCGTTTACAGAACAAACAAAATACTCCTTGAACAACAATTATATTCATGATGCAGGACATTCAAACCCATCACAGGACATTAAAATCTATTATAAACACAAATTTCTTTTAGGGCTTTTTTGTGGAGGATGGATCTGGTAAGATTTGATAATTACTGCTTACGATACAATCATACCCTAAAGTTGAAGTTTTGCTGGTGGGCATTAACCTCCCTCCATCCCCTAAATTTGCATTAGGATCAATGGTCCCTCAAATAGAGTTTTCTCAGGACTGAGAACTTCTTGTTGGAACCCAAATCCCACGTATTTGGCAGGCGCTGCAGATGCTTTCTCCTGCGTCCAGTTGACAATCGCTGACCCCGCCGGGGGACAGATTTGGGAGTTTCCACAGAGGAAAGCCGGAGGATCTCTCCCTCGTAAAGGAGAGGCAGAGCTTCCTGCAGCGCCTGGGAGCCCCGATCCCGCCGAGCCGAGCCGAGCCCCCGTTGTCCCCCGGGAATCCCTCCGAAGGCCAGAGGGGAGCCGAGCGCCGACAGTTGGGCTGGGATGCGCCATCCGGCTCGGCTCAGCCACAGCGGCACCACCAGAAATCTGGTGCCTGCTTGGCA
>JANHFL010009180.1:0-24667 GCA_032468155.1 Oxyrhabdium leporinum | reverse complement strand
TGATGATGATGATGATGATGATGATGATGATGATGATGATGATGATGATGATGATGATGATGATGATGATATATTTTAACTTTAAAACAACTGTGGGTCCTAATAGGGATGGATTCTCAATTCAGAGTAGAGCCCATCACAGGCATTCATAGAATTCAGCAGGTTCATCCAAATGATTAAATGAGCATTGTGACATAAGCTACATCCTTTATATATGCATATGGGACATCATTGCATGCTATAAATGGTACAGAGCTTGCACTACAAGAACACAATGCCATCTACCCACCCAGGTACCACTGAGCTCTCTTCTGACTTTCTTTTAAAGAGCACCTTCCTGACAATCATTGGGAACCAAAAATGCTAAATTATGTAAACAGCATTTCAGAGCTGCATAAACTCTGAATTAGGAAGAAATTCTAAATCAGACTCCTGTCTTGTTTCTTTTCCAAACAAACACTAGCCATGTTAAGCACCTGTGTTTAAATACACAATAAATATCATGCAAGGTAAATTGACAATATTCTGCATAGAAAGCATGTCCTTTTTGCTGGATGTTCCAATTGTGATTTATTTTAAAGAACTACACAAAAGGAAAACTAGAGGACAACATGACACCCTCATTTCAGCTATGACTTTTCTTTTAAATTGCTTTTAAACTAAAAATCATATGAGTAAGGGAAATGAATTCCGTAAAATGTGATTACATGCAGGAATGCTATATATGAGCGTTTGTCTAGATTTTGCTACATCTGAGGTTAGCATATTTTTAAATAATTACATACTTAGATATGTAGACATGTGTTGGTGTGTGTAGACCTAATGTTCCATTTAGGTCACCCTCCCCAACTCAACTCTATGTAATAGGCAGGATCAGATCTGCAAGAAACCACGTTAAAGAGTTCATCAGTCCCCTGAGACACCGAGGCCTGGTGATAAAGTTAGATCTTGAAGGAGTTCCAGAAAATAAGGAGGGATGGAGATGATCTCACTTCAGGAGAGAAAATGTTCCCTAAGGAAGGCCACCACAGCAGAAAATGCTCTTCTACTCAGCCCACCCAGTGCTGGTCCCTGACAGGCAGGACCTGGAATAGGTCTACCAGATTGGATCTGATGAGATGGGCAGATGTATTTGGGTGAAGTAGTTCATAAATAAATTATGTATGCCAGACAATCCCAATGTATTACTTTACAAATGTTGTGGGATTCTCAGTGGATATGTAGTTCCAATAGATTTGGACAAGCCAAATTGGGGAAAGTTGGTGTACATAAAGATAATTTTTGAACAAAGTCACATATAAAAATAATGATCATTCAGCCAAATCTCATCCTTAAATAACTATAACTCCATGTCCATGGCAAAATTCTAATCCCAGATTAAAATGGACTAGGACGTTGAGCCTTAAAAACTCCTTTTGGTTCTCTTTTGTCCTCTGTTGTAATACAGGAAATAATTGATTTATAACTCATACAGACCATTTGAATAAAGCTTCAGGACAGAAGTGCATTGCACTGGGAAAGTTTCAGGGTTTACTTGCACAACTGTTTGAAGATATGGATTTTTTTTTATCTGTTCCATCCGCAAAATGAAATGAATTCTTTATCTTGTTCCTCTTTATGGGAGCTGTCCTCCCAAACTAAATCTTCCACAGCAAACCATTTGCTAGTATTTATTAGTCAGGCTACGGTGCCATAAATTAGTAGTATTAAGTCTGGATGTTTATACATACATATTTATACTATACATGGAGATTCTAATCAAGGAAAATACATTATAGATATGATTATTCTATACCACAGGTGTCAAACTTGCTGCATCATGTTGCCATCACGTCACTTTTCATGATGTTTTTCCCATTTGCGGAGCTGGCGTGGGCATGGCCTGTGAATGACACATGCAACCTTCAGGCTGCCAGTTTGACACCCTTACTATTGCATTACTACAAAACCAAAGAAAAATTGTTAACAAGCATATTGGATAGGTAGTGAGAATACCTTAAAAAGGCAGACTTAGCATAATACCATAATCATGAGCTCAGTTTTGTTCTCAAAGTAATTTTTCACTCAGTATAAACTCATTGATTCCCTTTATGATTCTCCAACCAAGGCAACTCCTGATAACTCACTGATCCCATGAACCAAACTACAATATCTGTAATAGTCATGGCAATTAAGGCTATACAATGAGACAACTTATTTCTGCTTCACTATAATCTGGAAGAAGCAACACTAACAGCCACTAGTTAATTCCCCCCCCCCAAAAAAAAGGGAAGGCAAGAATGAAATCAGCTTTTATATTATCTTTCCTGATCTCAGTGGTCTTCCTCTCTCCTTCCCCCAAATCAGACCTATACAAGATTCTAGTTTAATGTAATCAACTGGATCCAGTTTGACCTGCCAAAATATTACTCTTTATTCAACACTATCCCAAAGGTGCTTTTTAAAGAGGCAACTGGACTTTCTGATTTTTCTTTGAAGATGTTTCACTTCTCATCTGAGAAGCTTCTTCAGCTCTGAGCTTCTTGGTTGAGAAGCGAAATATCTTCAAAGAAAAATCAGAAAGTTCAGTTGCCTCTTGAAAAAGCTCTTTTGGGACAACCATGACCTGGATGACTGAGAATCTCCATAGACATCTTTATTCAATAGTTATATTGTTTAAAACAGGGCAAAGTAAGTAATTGTTGTGTTCACTCACTACCAAGACACTTTCCCAAAAATAAATAAATGAAGCCATGAAAGATGCTGCATTCGTCATCCATTATATAAATCTTGCTTTTTGTCTCTCCTACACATATACTGACCATCTTTTTTCCCACACTCCTCCAAGCCTGCTCTATCCCTTTGTCACCACTTTTGCCAGTTTCTTGAGACTGAGGAAAAGCTCAGAATGGCATTAGGAGGGGGGAAAAGACTGCAACAGTGGCAAGCCAAAATGATATTACCCCCTTGAGGTGAAACTTCATCCATTCAACAGTCCTACACAAAAAATACATTTAGAACACATTACTGCTTTTATCTACAAAAAAGCTTACCACAGGGAATCTTATTTATGAGCCAGCTCCTTTGGGATCCTTAGGAATATGGGATATACTATTCTTAAATATAAGTGCAAATTGTAATAACCATTGAAAGGAGGATATCACAAGTCTAGCTTATTGAAGAAAAAGCGGGTGGAGATGTCAATGATAGGATTTTGAAATATATACTTTCCAGTAGGATGTAGGTTTTGTGGATTGATTCACTCAAAGAATTGTAAAAGTAGTGTGAAGTAGGATTCTCTTTGCAGAAACTATGGACATTTATCCTTAATAAAGTTTATTCTGTTAATGATGTGCTTAATAAGATTGTATGAATTTTTATCTTGATACTGTGCTTCATATACCAGTAGTGATAGACTCCATCATGATATTCAACTTTGTGTGGCAGAGGCAATCTGCTACACTTCATGAAGTGCTGGAACAAGGCCAATTCACCTCAACTAAAAGCCTTGTCTCAAAGAAAGAAAGAAGAAAAAACAAATCATGATCACACCCATAGAATTGGGAGGTCACATAATAATTATGCTTCCAATAAGGCACTTTATACAATCAAAATTTAAAAAAAGAACATTTATACAGAATAACAGAATGATAGGGTTGAAAGAGTCCTTGGAAGTCTTCTAGTCCAACCCACTGCTGAAGCAGGAAACCCTATATCATTTCGGACAAGTGGTTATCCAATTTCTTCTTTAAAAAACTCCAGTGTTGGAGCACCCACAACTTCTGGAAGCAAGTCGTTCCACTGATTAATTGTTTTAACTGTCAGGAAATTTCTCTTTAGTTTCAGGTTGCTTCGCTCCTTGATTATTTTCCATCCATTGCTTTGTCTGCTGCCTTCAGGTGCTTTGCAGAATAGCTCACTCTTCTTTGTAGCAACCCCTTAGATATTGGAACACTGCTATCATGTCACCCCAGTCCTTCTTTTCTGTCAGTGTAATAATGATTTAACAGCTGACCAGCTGCTGTAAGGTTGTAAAGCGGTAATATTGTAATGTTGTAATGATGATGCAATGGTAGCAATGAGTCAGCAGGGTTATTTGACTGCTACCGCTTTAAGAGGCTGTAATATAAGTGAGACTCTGTGAGGGCGTATATCTCTCTCCGTGTGTGCTTCCGTGGTGTAGTCGATTACTGATTGCTGTTTATTCAAGGCCTGTATTAAAGTACTTGTATGTATATTGTCTCACCTAGTCACAATGTGTGCACTCTGACAGGTTTACATTACTACTATAGCAGGCAGAGCAAGCTAGCAAGAGCTTTAAGGTTTTCCTAGGTTCGTTCTCCTGAGAATAATATTTGTGAGGAATTTCCTCCCTGGGTACAGTTAATATTTTGTTTAATGGCGAATAAATGTCACTTACCTTTCTCTCACATGAATGCTTAACTTATGAATCCTCTTCACTGCATTTTTTAAAGAAGGATTCATGCCTTGCTTCTGAGGTTACAATGCTTTTAGCTGGGACTTCCTTCTACTTTTTCATTCCACTGATCCAAATGTTCCCTTCTTCCAAGTTTCCCTCTTTCTACATGTATTTTTCTTATTTCTCAACAATACAGAAACTTCAGCCATTCAAATGTTTCAAGATGCAGTTTTTTCCTGACAGAAGAGCATAATCCAAAAAGGGACTTTCCCATCTTTTTTCAAGCAATAGCTTTGCCTTTGTGGCAGAACTGAACAATCATTAGATGGGCCAGAATAAACTCAAGCAGATTTGGGATGTGCAATTTACTAAATATATTACTAATCAATTTTACTGCGGGAATACGAGGAATGACTTGATCATTTTTTTCTACCTTGGTTTCAAAACAGTTTAATCAGTCTTCTTCGTATTGTAAACCCTTGGGATTTAACTTGGCAAAGAGAGTTGAAGTATTTGTTTATCATAGACAGGATAAATATCCTAGCATTATCCTTGAAATTAATATAGATTCTTCTGTCTCTTCTCAGCAGACACGGAGCAGACACATTTTTTTTGTATATCAAAAAATTCTAAAGCATCTGTACAGAAAATTAGCTTCTGCATGTTTTTTTAAAAGTTTGGTGTTGATATGTGAGAAGAGAGTGAGAATTTTACTATGCATTCAGTTTTATGTAGAATTGATTTAAAATATGCTATCAATATCTATTCAGAATTAAGCATCATCCACTGCGGCTTATTCACAGAACCTGGTTTATAGATTTTACAATCAAAGCAAGTATGGGATAGAGTTAGTTTATATACGCTGTGGTATTGGCATGTAAAAGTCTAATATTTTTATGCAAAGGAAGAAGAGGTGGCATTTGTATTATTCTTCCCTACCGAGTCAGGGAAGGATACTTTTATTAAAGCTACCAGTTCTTGACTGCAAAAATCCCCGTGGCCACAGCAAAGATACTTTTGCATCTCTTTGCTGTCCTCTAGCAGACTATTTTTCCCTCCAAAAATAAGTCTACTCATTCTGAGTAGTTTACTATTCCAGTAATTTACTGATTGTAGGTTTTGATTTTGGAGGCAGGGGATCTTTCAAATGAATGATCCTAATGATTTAGTGCATGCATTTCTACTTCCTTCTGCTAGAAGACAGCAAGAAGTCCCAGAGTTGATAGTTAAATGGCAAAAAATGCTTCTGTGAAAAATGACATATTTCTGTACAACCAGTGGCAGTGCAGGCAACTATGGAAGACCATTAATCTAAAATATGCCTTCAGTTGTCATTGCAAAAATTATGTTCTTGTGCCCTTGAAGAATGCATTCAGTTTCTTCACAGCCATTAAGACTTTGCTTTATTATTCTCTAACATTTGGTTTTCTATTGGGCTTTCTATTGGGCTATTGGGAGTAGCTGACATCTCTGACTAGACTACTGTCACTCCATTTATTTACATTTGACCTCCATGGTTTTAATAGTGGGTGTAATACTGTCTGGTTGGTTTGTATGACAGTTTTTCAGCTTCAGAATGCTTGATACAAATATATACAAGCTGAATGTGTGAAGTTAGATGTACCAGAAAAGTTCTAGCTCAGATTTGGATATAAACTTTAGGAGGTGGCAATCCTATAAATCTGCCTCAAAATAACAGTGGAATGTATAATCTTCTGTCTCTGGCTAAAACCCTTGTTGAAAAACATTTTTTCACTACTTCCTCACCTCATGTTCATTTATCTATGACGTAAGATTGGTTTTGGATTTAAAAAAATGTATTGTTCTCCCAAATCTCTGATAGCTTGTCTATCTCTCTTTTTGAGAACAATCACACATATCCTTCACAATATTGTTTTGGACATCTAGCATCAAATATGCCATTTTGAAAGAAGAAAAGATGGTAGAATGGAAATCTAGTAATTTAACTTTGGATAATTCTTTATTCTGAATATTTAAGTCCATTCCCTTCTGAGTTTTGGAGACGAATCATTTAGTCGTGAAAATGAATGACATACTGCGACAGCCAATCTTTTTTTATTTCTGCTTCTCCTCGAATAAAAACAAAACCAAACCAAACCAGTGTCTATTATTCTCCCAGGGAATAATCTCCTTTCTATCCCCCCCCCCCCATTCTAAATCCCATGAGGTTCGAACTTGGATCCAAATCAAGCATTTAAAACCTCCCCAAAGAGAGATGAACTCCAATACTGAAATTAGTTTATTTAGATCAACAACAAATTACAAAACAAAGTGCACAAAGCCTATCAGCAAAGAAGCTTAGAGGCTCAGCATGAATCGTTTCACAATTATAGATAAAAAGAAAACAAAAATCTCAGAGCAAATGTAGGCAGTATATGTATATGATATGGCCTTTACGTAACACACTTGCAACTACTTCAGTAAATCTAATTTAATTTCATCCAGCAAAACTCTTTGATACTCCCAAAAATGCCTATATCTTTCTGACAGACCATTTTCCCAGCCTCTCATTGGCTAAAATTATAACACTCCACATGTTTTCAATCCGTCAGGCTTAGCTTCCCAGCTATACTTAGGGATGCAGCTCATAAAAGCATCTCAGAAAAAAAATGCTCCCTAGCTTCAGGGAGAGAGTAAAAGTGAGGGATGAGATGAGTACTTTCAGTCTTGCAAGTTTTGTTAAGATAACCTTACAGTAAAGACAGAATTAGTATTTGTTGTTGTGCTTCTTATCTGGACTAAGACAACAAGAAAGAGCCAGCTTAAACTGAATCCCAATAAGAGGGAGCGATTGCTTGCTCATTGGAGTGCTCTATCTATTCCGGGGTTGATTCCTGATGGAATGGCACTACTCCTCAAGTAGCAGGTCTCCAACCTGTGAATTCTTCTGGGCTCACGGTCCTAGGAGACAGCAGGTAGAGATTGTGCCCAGGGCAGGGTGCTTTCTTTAACTTTGCTGCTGACCCAGTTGTGCCCTACTTATACTCTTGTCACTAACCACATATTGCATTCTCCATTGGGCTGCCTTTGAAGATCACTCGGAACCTGCAATTTGCTTAGCATGTGTCGACCCCATACAATCAGGCCTTGCATTCATTGCCTATAGGGAATGGAGTTCAAAATGCTAGTGTTAACTTATTAAGCCTTATGTGGCTTGGTACTGGAAGACCGCATTTTCCCTTTGAAATCCTCTGGTGAGTTCAGTCTATCTAGGAGAAACAACTAGCATTATACCACTTTAGGGAGCTAAGCTGAGCTGAAGTTCAGCGGTGCTGCTTCTCTGTGACAGCACTTTGGAATGGTCTCCCGGTGGCATTTGGTTGGCTCCCAGCCAGGCAGTTTCTGAAAAGAGAGCTCTTCAGGAGAGAATCTGGATCTCGATTCCGTCTTGATTTGTTTTTTGTTTGGTTTGCTTTGGTTAGCTTTATTTTATTTGTTTCGTTGGTTTGTAAATCTTTATTTTATACTTAGGATTTATTGTAGGTTGTGTTTTGTGTATTTTATCTTTTAAACTGCTGACAGTCCTTAAGGTTCCGTAATTTATAAATATGATTAATAAAAAAATATATGAAGAACCAATTTGGGGTACTGGGAGACTGTATTTTCTAGTCCTGCCTTAGGCATTAAATCAACTGGATGTCTCTGGGCTGGTCCTACTCTCTCAGCCCTAGGAAGAAGGCCATGAAAAACCACTTGCAAAAATGTTGCCAGAAAGACCTTCAGGAACTTGTCTGGGCAGTTGCCAGATGTCAAAACTGACTTAAATTCTATATGTTTAAGGTGTTTATTTGGGAGAAATAATAGAGGGGGGGGAGATGAAGGGATACATATACATGCAGTGTTCATCTAAATATGAATAAATGTGTGATATCGAAACCAATACTAATTTATTTTACTCTCTGAAAAG
The DNA here is from genome assembly GCA_032468155.1 of Oxyrhabdium leporinum. Lineage (NCBI taxonomy): Eukaryota > Metazoa > Chordata > Lepidosauria > Squamata > Cyclocoridae > Oxyrhabdium > Oxyrhabdium leporinum. The sequence goes on along the minus strand of JANHFL010009180.1, from coordinate 16,340 downwards.
AAAACTTTGTCCACCCTTGACCTTTGAATCATTTTTTATCCCCAGGTTTTCAACATACACATTAAATCAGTGGGAGAGGTTATCCAGAGGTTTTAATTAAAGCATAAAAATGCTGGATTTACTGAGTCCTGCTTTTTGGCTGACTTTATGCTTTGCACTAAGTCCCAGTGTAGTTTGTTTAATTTTGATTTATTATTTTGAGTAAATACAACTATCACATAGCTCAATGTCTGAATGTGGTCTTTGTTTCTATTAACTAATTTCAGATGTGCAACCTCTGAACTGGAATTCAGAGCACTTTTGACATGGATTAGGATGAAACTTAATCCAACCCTAAATGAAGCATGAAGAGTTGATAGTTGAGATATTCAGTAGTCTGAATAGGCTAGAGATTTAAAATCTGGTTCAGATGTGTAGTAGACCACTTGAAGAGGTAAGGATGAATGTCAAGGTGATGTTCGTCTTACAGCAATTCCAGTTTGCATCCACATTCTTCCCTTCCTGGTTGAAAAACTCCATATCAGCTACTGACAGATTTGACTGCTGTATTATTCTAAAAGTTTGCAATATTTACAAAATTATTTGCACATCAGACAGAAAAATCACATGATTTGCAAAGCTCAAGTGTGTACCCTAGCCTAGCTGAATATAATAATTTTGCTTCAGATTATCTTTATATGTTAATGTTTATTATAAATAATTAGACTAAATCAATTTCCTGATGTACATTTTAAATAATTTTCCACACATCAACCTAGCTAACTATTTATGAATCTTCACTATAATTATTTTTGTTTGCAAATAAGATTTTACAATTGTTTATTTGGAAAAAATATACTTATTGACATAAAATATGTATTTTGTTTTGAAAAAATTGTAAGTATTTAAATATCTAATTTAAAATGAATGTGCAAACATGTTACTGTCTTTGTGAAAATAACATATTGCTTTGTATATCTGCTAATTTTAGATTTAACTGCAGATACAAAGCTATGTTTAAACTTTCTTTAATTTCAGAACAAATGGAATTGCAAATAGTCAATTACGGTGATATGCAAAATGTTTAGAATTATTGTAATTGTCCCAATATTATTTTGCTTGATTTGAATTATTAAATGATTATTTTGTACTTATATTAATATTTCATCACTTTTAGCTACCACCTGGCACTGAAACTGTGTTATATTTATCCTAAATTCCTTTGTTTATAGTATAAATCAAGAAATAACCGTTTCCTCCTCCTGGTTCATTAAAAACTTTATGATATTTCCTGTTAAGAAATGAAAAATAAATTCTATCAGATATTTAAAGAATATCATAGAAAACAGTGATTCATTATACTGGTCATAACTACATTATTTGTCTTTGTTTCTGCATCAGGTATAAAATGTTTTATGCTTTTGAGGTCTGAAATTTGTAAATATAAAAGCAGCATAACAGACCCTTGGAAAATGTGAATGAATGCAGTTCCCCTTGAAGAGTTTGAAGATCTTCTAACAATGTTATCTGCAAAATGTTAAAGTCTTTAGAAATAAAGAATCTGGTGGGACCGCCCAGATCTGTGAATACTATAAAGACAGTCAAGGACTTTGTAAATTAAACTTGGTCCTCTTTGTGTGCTTATAAAACATCATCAAGTAACAAAGACCTTCTGCTCTACTCTTCCAAAGTACTTTATACAATTGCCCTGAACTGAAACTCTACCATGCTGTATTTTAAACAGAATAGAGAGAAAGTCTGCCTCTGATAATGCTTCAAAATAAATTTTCAGGAACAGTAATTCATCACTTTTAAAATGTATATTTAATAATTCCTGGAAATAAAAGAAACAACGTTCTTTTCTTTCATGAGTGAGCTAACATTATTTTTACTCAATAAAAATTAAATGGAGACACAAAATTTATCACCAGAACTTACGACAATGGCTTTGGCATGCACACACAGTCACATGCACTGTCTATAAGTTCAACTAACTATAAGATTAAACTTTCTATAACACGGGTGTTAAACTTGCCACATCACATTGTTGTCATGTGACATATCATTTTTCCCTTTGCGGAGCTGGGATGGGCATGGACTATGCATGATGCATCTGGTCCATGGGCTGTCAGTTTGACACCCCTGTTCTATAAAATCAACCCAAATAGCTATGTAAAGTATTTCAGTAACTAACATAAATCTTATGGTATTGCAAAGTGAAGCAAAGATTAATTAGCGCATATTTGTATGTTAGCTTTCCCAGCAATAACATCGGACATTTCCTCTTTCTATCTAAAATCTACCTTTTCATTCAGAAAGTGTACGACTGGATTTCTGTAATAATGTGAATTTCTTACTAAGAAAGCCAAAAGTAAAAAAAAACATACATTTAAGGCAACATTTATCCATGCATCAATATACTGATTAAGTCCCAAAGTTGCAGATGGCCTGTGGCATTCTACAGATACACTAGTCAAATTCCATGTATAATTTATCCCAGTGGAAGAATATATCTGTAAGATCCTATCTGTGTCCAGTCATCAACATTTGGATTTTGTTGATACACTGTTAATGTTTAATCATAAACTGTTCTCTGTATTTTATATATAGTTTTTAATAGTTTTAAAGATTATATTACCAACTATGTGAGACTCTTAAACTGGAGCTATCAAATATTAAGACTTGGAGTTAGGTGACTTGGTTTGATACAACTACCATTTGGAAGATCTTGCAGAAAGTTAATGCACAAAAGGCTGTGGGTCATGCTAATATCCCTGGGTGAGTACGTTAGGAGTGTGTTGACCAGATGGCCTCTGTTCTTGCAGACATCTTCAATCTTTCATTGCACCAGGTTGTGGTTCCATCATGTTTTAAGACTGCAATCATTGTACCAGTCCCCCCAAAATCTATAATTACATGCCTTAATTATTATCATCCAGTTGCACTCACTTCCATTATGATATAGTGTTTTGAGAGAATGACTCAAGAATGACTCGTTACAGTTTGCTTATCGAAAGAACCGCTCTATAGATTATGCACTTTCTTGTATGCTTCATCTTAGCTTGGCGCACTAGGAGGAGAAGTATACTTATGTGCGTATGCTGTTTGTTGATTTTAGTTCGGCATTCAACGCAATCATTCCTCAGCATTTGATGAATAAACTGGGCCTATTAGGTTTTAATACTACTTTATGTAACTGGATACTTGATTTCCTTATTGATAAGCCCCAGTTTGTGGAGGTTGGAACAAAAGTTTCCAACTCTATCTTCTTGAGTACAGGTTCCCCACAGGGCTGTCTTGAATCTGTTACTGTTCACCTTGATGACCCATGACTGTTATACCAAGTCTTCTACAAATCATATTGTGAAGTATGGGGATGACAAGGTGTTATCTGGGATGACAATGAGGGTTCTTTTAGGGAGGAGGTGAAGGCTTTGGTGGACTGGTGCAATAAAAATAACTTGGTTTTGAATGTTAATAAAACAAAGGAGATAATTGTTGCTTTTAGAAAGAGCCAGCATAGTCATATTTCACGTTGTATCAAGGCTGCAGCTGTGGAGATGGTCAACAGTATTAAGTATTTGGGGGGTGCAGATAACTAAAAATTTGACTTGGTCTCTTCATATGTTATCTTTAGTGAAGCGTGCAAACCAGTGTTTGCATTTCCTGTGCTGGATGAGGAGAGCATATCTTTCTCCTTATGCCCTGGCCACTTTTTACAGAAACCTGATTGAGAGCGTTTTAACAAATTGCATCACTGTTTGGTTTGGTGGTAACAGTGCCTCAAATAGAAAGTTCATACAGAGAGTGGTAAGGGCAGCTGAGAAAATTACAGGAAGCTCATTTCCTGTTATTCTGGATACTGCCTATAAACGCTATGTGCTTACATTGTTAGAGACCCCACACATCCACTTCACAGTCTGTTTCAGTTGCTCCCCTCTGGGAGGAGGTTTTGAAGTATTTCTAGCAAGACTACTAGTTTCTGTAACAGCTCTGTTCCTTATGCCATCTGTCTTATAAGTTCACAGGATTCTTATTTTTTTCACAATATATATGTATACATTGGAACTAGATTGTGATGTTTCTCTGTGTAATATATGTGTGTGTGGGTGTGGGTGTATGCATAATGGTTATCCTTTGAGAGCTGAATGCAATGAAATTTCATTTTAATTTATATGAAATAGTGTACATTTAAAGTGACAATAAAGGTTCTATTCTATCCTATCCTATCCTATCCTATCCTATCCTATCCTATCCTATTCTATTCTATTCCTACCCTACCCTACCCTACCCTACCCTATCTCTTCATTCCATTCCATTCCATTCACCTATGAATCTCGTTTTGGAAACCAAGCATTGGAGATCTTTAAAATCTGAAAATTTCATTATCAACAAGATTTTTGCTATTGGGGCTATGCAAAGTATTAACTGGTATCTTACAAGATGCTTCACATAAACAAAGCACTCTTTCTATTAAGCTTTAAAGCAACCTTATCATTCAAACGCTTGACACACAGATGCTGCAAGTCTATTCTCAGTTCTCTGCTTGTTCATATTTGTGCAAGATTGTACATTCACAGAAACCCAGCAGAGTTGGTGTAAACACATATACAAGTAAACACCCAGAGGTGACATTTGAAGAAGCTACAAAAGCTTTGCACAACACATGGCTTTTTTAAAATTTAAAGGAAGTATACTTTGCTTACACTGATATGCTTCTGTGAACTCCTTTCTTTCCAATATGTTAGAAAAATTAATAACTACTAAACAAGTCACTACCTATCTAATTATGAATATTTCATATTTCCCCCTTTAAATTCTTATTTTAAAGCCACCCTGTTAATTATATTCCATGTGTACAAAAGCCAACCATGGGTATATTAAGGAAAAGCTAATTTTCTTCCTACAATCTTCACTGCATAGTTGTAGCTTCCTGCTTGCACTTGGAACTTGGTTTTTTATGCTTTAAGGAGAGCTATTTTTGCTTGTAAAGGAGAAGCTTAGGGACTTCAAACATAAGCGTTAATCAAGTCTTTATCTTCTTACATAATCCTTCCTTTGAAGTCACCAGATTGAAGCCTCTCAGAACAGAACAGAAAGAAGTTCATTTAATTTGTAATTTAAGGACCATAGGTTTACTTCTTTTTTGAACCATTTTTGTTGTTTTCTGTTTTGCATCCTAAAGGAAAGTCTTATACCCAGCAGTTAGAAAGATTTTTCAAGACAAAGAATTCAAATTCAAGGTAAGTGATACTGTGTATGGTTAACTAATTCATGGTTGGAAGTGTGAGATTATACTTTACAGCGTATGTTATTTCCCTTGACCCAAAGTATGGATATTTGTTTAGTGTGACAACTGATCAGACAATATACATGACTAAAAGTTATAAGTATGTGTTTATAGGAGGTCATTTCCCCCCTCTTTTCTGAATTCTTCTATCTTACAACACACTTATTGGACAAAGTTTTGCCACTGCAACCTTTCCAGTTTGGAAGGTCTTTGAAGAAAAATGTACATTTCCACATTTAAAAGTTATCAAAATTCAACAAAGATAACATAGGATTTTGTGACAATTTCTTTTAGTTGTGCAACACTGGAATAGTTTGCTCTATTGATTAAAATGCTAAAATGTAAAAAAAAACCTAAGTGGAGTAAATTGTAAGACACTGTTGGGTAGTAAAGTAAACATTTATATTGCCATTGTTATTTCAAGTCTGTTTTCATTCCTACCTGGTCTTTACAGTTTTCTTGCCAAGAGTTTGAGAAGTGGTTTGCCATTGCCTCTTTCTAGGGCTGAGACAATGTTTGGTCTAAGGTTACCCACCTGGGTTTATGATTAAAACTTTGTGTGTAACCCAAGACTAGAACTCAGAGTCTCCTGGTTTTTAGTTTAATGCCTTAACCACTACATCAAACTGGATGTTACCAGTGTTATAATTAAATGTTATTCAGGTAAAATTAATCAGGCAAAATAATAAATAATGAAGGTAAAATCACTTTTCTTGTATAACAGATGGATATACACACATAAGTACATATATACATACAGTACATACCTACATACAAATGAACACACCTTTATTTGTTTTGATATAGGGAATAGGAATGTTGTAAATTATTTTTTATTATTATTTAATAGGATTGCTAACTTAAATATTTCAGTATGAAGTAGTAATGGTTAAAATGATGTGCTAAATCTTGAAAAAAAATCTATCTGAATGTTTACTTCTTTTTTTTTAATTTATATTAACTTCAGCCTACTTTCCATTAAAAACAATCTCAAAGCAGTAACATATACTGTAAATGCCCAGGCTAAAACATTTCACCATAGACAATGGTTTACCTATTGATCAATAAACTGAGACATCAGTGGTTTCTCTAAGAAAAAAATAGCACTCTTATTCCGTCACATAAGAATGTAATATGAAGATATCTGCAGAAATACAACTTGCAGTTCTTAATTTTTGAGCTCCCCGAAAACCATCTATTCAAACAGAAGCTTATTTCTCGGAAGCCTGGTGGGATTGAATGAAAGAAAAACAGAAAAACAAAGGACAGTCCATTACTTACTGTTTCCTTTAGCTATTTCCTCACTGGTGTGTAACTCCTGACAGATAATATCTGAGGGAATGTGGTCTCAATAAAAGTAGACTGCCTATTCCTGCTTCATTGGATAAGGACCCAGATAACTTAAAATCCTACTCTCTTACCAGTCCTGATTTACTTTCACCCATGATTTACACTGTTCTCTAGATATTGTTGCAAATCAGGGACAAACTACTGTAGACATTGTATAAAATGCATGGCCCTGTCTTCTATTTCTGGATTTAATTTTTTAAATTACAAGATTGCATTGGTCTGTTCTGGATTGGGGTTGCTGAAGAGATGAAGAGCCAAAACTTTTCTTCATCTTCTATTCTGTAAAACAGGCCATACAGTACATATCTTAGCTGTACAATTTTAATTGTCAGAATTGGAGTGCTTTTTTTAACTTTTCAAAACTGGAATTCCTGTCTGTGTATTGTATAGTAGATAAATCATCAACTAGAAATGGGAGACCGTGAGCTCTAGTACTGTCTTAGGCTGGGTGACCTTGGGCCATTCATTTTCTCTCAGCCCTAGCAATGGCAAACTACTTCTGGAAAATCTTGCCAAGAAAACTGCAAGAACTTTTCTAGTTAATCTCTGAAAATCAGACATGATTGAATGGAAGATAGAGTCTTTATACAGTTAAAACCAAAATTAAGCAATAATCCAATGAAAGTGTAACATATTGTACCTCTTGTTTATAACCTTCCTTGATGGCTACTATATCTTTATTTCCAGAGACATGTTTCTTTTTCCCCCTTACTATGTAATGGGAGGTTAATGCATTGAGACTGTGGTTTCTGTTTATTAAAAGTTGATATTTCAGCCTGCATTTCTCAAGAGAATCATTGTTGGCTTTTATAACTACTATGACTGACCATAAAGCAAATATTTGATAATAAAACAGCAACTTTTGAATTACTGTGTCTGAATGTAAAATGATATTCTAACATTTTCTCATAAAATTCACGTTCAGTGACTCCTATGAACACATAAACAGACTGAGTTCAGATACCGTGCCAAGTCATAATGTGATTTGATTTTGAGATAGTTTGTTATCATGGTTTATGGTATGGTTAGCAGGCTGTGTCAAACCAGTTGTGGCTTACTCAGTGAAAGTATCAAACAAACAATGGCCGAGGGCAGAGGTTTCCAACATTTGTGGACTACTGGACATATTTGAAATTTTGAGAATCTGTGATATTCTCACTAAAGCATTATGGATAGGCTTGCCCTTTCATAAAATAGTTTCCAAGAGGGAAACTATAAAGAAAATGTTTCAAGACAAGCTTTTCCAAAGACTTCATTGCTGTTTCACCAACTGCTGTCTGATGGAAATTTCTTGACTGCTTATTTCTTTACTGTTGATGGTTGATCCTAAAAGGCAGAAACTATCCACCACTTTGATGTCTTAATTGCCAGTTCTAGGACTGATTGTCCTACCTGTTGTCATTAGAGTAGTTTGGTCTTCTTTATATTTAATTTTAGTCCCCATTCTTTCACGGTGCTCTTTGACATTTAATACTAGGGCTTGTAGATCTGTATTTTTAGCTATCAGGATAGTGTTGTCAGCATAGTGCGGATTATTGCTGTCTTCCTCCAGTTTTAAAACCACATTCATCTTCTTCCAATTCAGCTTCTCTTAATATATATGCAACATACAGGTTGAATAAATAAGAGAGAATATACACCCTTGTCATGCTCCTTTGCCAACCTGGAGTCCATCTGTTTTGTCATGTTGTGTTTGAATTGCGTCTTGCTGACCTCTACATACTGTAAGTTTCTCCTGAGAACAATGAGATGTTTTGGGATTCTTCTGAGCACTTTCTACAACTTGATGGGATTGACACAAACAAAAGGTCTTTCTGTAATCAATGACATACATACTGACTTCTTTTTGCTATTCTTCAGCTTTCAAAATTATCCAGCTTACATCAGCAATAATGTCTCATATTCCTTGGCCTTTGTATAGCTCCAGCATTTCTTGATCATCTCCCATCCTAGTTTTAACAGGTCTAACCCTGCTTAACTTTTTCAAATCAGTCAAAATCTGCCCTCTGTGATAAAACCAGTTGACAAATACTGTAGTGCATGGGTGTCAAACTCTCCACTTCACGTTGCTGTCACATGACATTTCGTGATATTTTTCCCATTGGCGGAGCTGGGTTGGGTGTGGCCTGCGCAAGATGCATCCGGTCGCGGGCTGCCAGTTTGACACACCTGCCGTCGTGATTTAAAATAATTTTATTCTTTCTAGCTCCCACATATTTATCAATTATATTTATATAATATAGCCTACTTTATTGCTTATCTTTGTTGTATGCCGACCAGGGGTTCATGCTCAAACGTAACTTTGGGTTTCAACCATATAGTCCAGATGTATTCTTGAACGTAAAGGTAATGCTGGAAGCAGGCATTTTGTTTTGGAGCATGCCAGCTTTCTACCTTTTTTTTGGTCTATGTAAAAGCATTAAACTTATTTGCCGGTTATCAGCCATAGTACAGTTACAGATAATGTTTCTAAATCCTAAATCCTATTGATATAGACTTTTATAATTTCTTGGCTGATTGAGGTCCTCTTAGTTGGCTTTAGAGACCTAGGTTGCTTTTCTTCCTTGTTATTTACTAGATGTGTCCTTTCTTTCTGTCTTATTTTATAAAAGCATAGGTTTAATTTTTGTTTATTTAAATCGTTTATGCAGTAATCCATTTTAAAAGCCATTCTAAGTGGCTTTCAACAATGTAAACTTGTGTAAAGTAATATAGAAGAATATATACAAAAACAAAACTAAAAACAGAAACACCCGCTGCTACAGTCACACTTCTCTTAATGCACCCACATTTTCAGCCCATTCTAACCTGTTCCAATGTCTGGGGAAAGTGCCAGGTCACCATTTTTAATTCTCCTTTGTTTCACTTGACTTGTAAATAATTTTACTAGTAACATCGAGCTTATGCCTCAGATATCCACACTTTTGATATATTCCGCTCAGGTACTTGGCTAGCATTCACTATTTCAACACAAACCCTCCCATCAATATTTTGTCCTCTTCAAGTAGTGAGTTATTATTTAGAATTTTTACTGGATTCTGATGCCATATTTTCAAGAGGCCCACTTCCTGGTTGAGGTGGGATTTTCTGATCATCAGACTTTGATCAGAAGAGTTGTCCTCTGACGTGTGTTATTTTTATGTGTGTCTTCTAAGTGCTTGTGAGAAGGGGGGAAAAGTAGTTTCATATTTAGTGAATAAGAACATAGCTTAAGAATTTGGTGTTTATTAGTTTTAACCAGTGTGATTTGTTGGTGTTGCTATGTGCATGTATTACTAGGGACACTTGGGAATCAAATGAATGGACATAGTGCTTACACTTGTATTCTGAATGTGAGACTATTTAAATTTACAATTAACAGGCAACTGGTAGTTGCTTAACCATTCAGATATCAGGGGAGGTGATGATGGGCATACTGTGATCCTGGCACAATAATGAGACTCAGGTTTAGTGCAACATATGCTCCCTTCTCCTCTAAAATATATTAGAATCCCGAAAGGCTGATCCATATATTGTCCTTCATATGATAGCTGCATTGATGGGACAAGAAAAGAGGATATCTATTTTCTTTGTTATTTTAATAAAAAGCATGCAGTCAAAAATTGACATTCTTCAATAGAAAATTTTTGGCAGTACCATTTGGAAGTGGCTCAGATTTGAGGTTGAGAAATGTATGTATTATACAGATTGTCTACCCGAAATTAGAAATAATTGACATCTGATTATTAGACAAAGAATAGACTATCAATAGAGCTGTCAGTTTTCCCCAAGAGCCAAGACAACAAATTCAATGGGCACAATCAATTGACTTAGAACAACTAGACACTGTCATAAATATGACAAAGGGTGACTCTCAAAAGGGCAGACCCATTATCTCAATGGTGGAGACTGCTGAAAGAAATAACTTTTAAGTACCTCATACACTCTTAAACATATGACCCAATATACCTACGGGGAAATGTCATTAAGATGCAGAGTATGACAGCTCTGAAAGTGTATTTTATTTTTACGGTAGTTTTTTTTTCCAGTGAGCACAATTGATGTGCCCTTGTAATGAAAATGTGGAATGGAATAAAGCTAAGTTTTAACTTACAGAACAAAAGAAGTAATTTATCTTCAAGAAAAGAAATAATCAAATGCATTAAAAACAATGTGGCAATATTTTTGCATAACCTTATAAATTTATTAAATCATGTTGTTTTCAAAAGGAATTTACAACCAGAAAAATGGGTGGGCAACCTTAAAAAAATTCTTTCTTTGGTTATAGTAACAGGTGAGGATAAGAGGAAAATAATATTTTATGACCGGTTTTATTTTTCATCACTGAAATATTTGGCTGTTCTGCTTCTTAAATCAGGATTATTATTCTACGATTTAAATGATAAAATAAATCTTAAGGCAAACAGAGCTTTCAATTTGTACGATATAGATTGTTAAATGAAACTGTTTTAGAAAAAACATTCTCTGATTTGCAAAATTAGGAGCAAAAACAAAAATAATGAAAAAAATGTCTTTTCCAGTAACCTAGGTAATTGTATTGCAGAAGATATCTAAGCAGCCAAATCAAAGGTTTTTTGTGATCTCTACAATTGCTCCTAGATGTTTTACACTTTTCATCTTATTTCCCTCAATAGTAATTGTTTTTGCAATTTCTATCAAACTGTAACTGTGTTTAATGTATAAGCTCTCCTGATTACCAGATAGACAGAATCTATTCATTAATAAATAAGGGAATGGTTTCAGAGGAAATTGGATGTAGAATCACTCTTCTTCACAGATCAAAAGTTGTTTTGTCCAGCCCATAGACATGGCCTTTCTTAAGTTTTAATTTGGCAATAATCACCCATTCCTTGAACGTAACATCTTTAGTCTATTATGAGTGCAATAACTTGTAAGGCTATCACTGAAGACTGACAGAGACTGATTTGTCAGGCATCATGTACATTATTACTTGCAAACTCAAATATTTTTTTATAAAATAAGATTCTGTTTGGACTTTCAAATTGTTTGTGGAAAACTGTTTTAGGTCTGCTTACCTGGGAATACATTTCATATTTCTAATCAGAAAGTAGAACTGTTAACTCATTTTTTGTGTCTGTCGTTATGCAAAAGGAAAAAACAGTCCAACCTATCCAAAATATATTGTAAAATACAGAATAGAAATACAAATCAGAATAAGCAAGAAAATGGTGAGAACACCTATCCATTCTAGATGAATTCAAATCACCAAGACCAGATGGATTACACCCCAAGGTCCTGAAGGAACTGGCAGATGTGATCTCAGAACTATTGAACTATATATTTCAAAGGTCCTGGACCACCGGGAAACTACAAAATGACTGGAAAAGGGCCGATGTAGTTTCCATCCTTAAAAAAAGAAAAAATTGGTTCCAGAAAACTACATACCTATCAGTCTGACATCAATATCTGTGAAAATTCTGGAAAAGATAATTAAGTAATGAATCTGTGAACAATTAGTGGCAAACAAAGTCATAACCAGAAACCAACATGGGTTTGTCAAAAACATATCATGCCATACAAATCTTATTGCATTCTTTGACAATGTGACAAAATTAATTAGCCACAGAAATGCTGTGGATATAATTTACTTGGACTTCAGTAAGGCATTTGACAAAGTAGACCACAACCTATTATTTGATAAGATAGAAAAATGTGGATTAGACAGCATCACCAACAGATCGATTTGTAACTGGCTGACCAACTGCACTCAACATGTAGTACTCAATGGAATCTACATGGCGGAAAATATGCAGTGGGATACACCAAACTCTGTCTTGGACCCAGTACTCTTCAATATCTTAATGATTTAGATGAGGGGGTAGAATGGGAACTTATCAAATTTGCAGATGACACCAAGCTGGCAGGAATATTCAATACTTCAGAAGATAGGCTCAAGAAGATACAGAAGGGTCTCAACAGACTAGAACACAGGGCCTTATCTAAAGAACTGAAATTTAATGGTGAGAAAAGTAAGCTTCTAATGTAGGCAAGGATACACAGGTACAGAATAAGTGGAACTTTGCTCAATAGTACGGTAGTAACTGTGAGGGGGATCTCGGAGTCCTAGTAGACAATCATTTAAATATGTGTCAGCAGTGTGAGGGGGTTGGACTAGAAGACCTTCCAATTCTGTTCTTCTATTATTCTGTTAATGTATTCTTGTTTTCGTTTAGATGTTATTGTTATATGTATTATTTTATCTAAATTTCACATGTTGCTGTATGCTGAGAATGATAAATAAAACAAAAATAAAACCTAAACATTATATGATTTTGTGAACAACCATATAATTCATATTTGATTCTATCTTATGAAATGAAATGTTACAACATTTGAACCAACATAAAAGACAATTTTATTCTTATTTTTCTCTTGTATGGGGAGAAGAGATATTTAAAGATTAGTATAAAACAATTATTACTATATTTGTAAAATAGTAATTATGTTGTTGATTTTTTATTTTTATTCTATTTACAAACATCAGTTCAGAGGAAGATTTATGTATTATGTCATGATAAAATACATTTCAGAATTTGAAAAATCAATGTTATGGTTTAAATGTGAATATATAAATGAATAAAATATAAGCACACAAATAAATCACTCTACTTTTGTGACCCCTGAGTGTGAGATAGAAGTTTGCATTTATTTCTGATATGTGAATGGCAATGGAATTCAAGATAAGGTATTAATCATAATTAGAGAGACTATGACAGTTTGGAAGCAATAAATTCTTAACAACGAGAAATAATGCTCATCCATAATGAGATGCTTAATACATTAAGTTTCTCATTAAAATGAGCTTTATCTTAATAGGTTCAATGCAAAGTTGATAAAACTTTATATTTGTGTTCTCTATTTTTATCAATTTCCATTTAAGAGGTATATTATTCAGAAAATTAAATAAACCATTAAAACATATAATTGTATGTATATATTCTCATAGCAAATTCCCCCGAGCGGTATTATCTTATAAGTTGTCAGTGTGCATATTAATTCATCATAGCAAGTAAATCCTGTTCATTTATTTGCTGGTAGCTTTTGGAAAAACAGATTAAAAAACAAGAGCTGCCCTTGTTTGAAAGTGCAACTGGCCAAGTATGATCTTCCTGCTGTTTTTCAGGACTTTAAAATTACTAATTACTGTTCTAAATCATTTAATGTTTGTATGCATGACTATTTATGATTCTGCTAAGTAATTCGTAAAACAATGATTTGTGCTTCCAAACTAATTGCTCTACATGTCATATGGCAGAAGGAAATGAGATAAGATAAAACTTAATTTTTCTACTTTGGGATGATTCATACAGTTGTAACTTCATTTAACGATTTGCTCTGAAATTACCACGTCCTCTATTCTAACCTATTGTAGCTTACATGACTCTATCTTATCTAGCCTCCAGGAAGCTGGACAGCCACTACATAGGAACCAAGAGATACAGTATTTGCTGCAACTTAGGGATTCTGCACATTTTGCAAAGTAGATCAAACACTGATACAAAATGACTCTTTCATGTTCATTTGTGATGTCTATTCATACCTGATTGTTGTTGGCTATGGATACAATATATGTGTGAACTCTCAAGACATCCAATAGCTACTGGTAGTAAAGATTTGGAATAGCTATAATCCTTGCTTGTAGGCGCAAAGAACCAGTATGATGCTGAGATGCTCAGAGAAGTTCCTTTATTGCTACTCGCCTATTTACAAGAATTTTGCCAGACTAACTTATTCTCTTGAGAACAACCAGGTATAGATTTCAGGGATTGAATTGGGGGGTGGGGGTGTCAGGTCACGGTCACTTTCACCTTTGCAGGGATTCCAAGCTAGCTAGCCACTTCACTCCACTCCCCACTTCAGCTACAAATTCTACCACATATAGACATATAAATGCCAGATGTTTTGGGGCCATGTACACTCAAAATATTTCATTGAAACACTACGAATGACTAGATTTTTGTCTCCATATTACTGAACTAAAATGTATTTGGGCTACTATATTTATTTGGAAATAATTCAAAATGGATCTAACTAAACTAAATCTATACTTAACAAAGTTTTTTAAAATCATTATAACTGTTTTTTTAAAAAGGCATTACATAATTAATAGCAAATATCTAGCTATAAACTATTATAGAATAAAATATATGTTGAAAAAGAAAACCTAAACTGATTAAATAAAAACTAAGAAAAAAGAGGGGAATCCAACAGCAACAAAGAAAAAGAAAAGAAAATAGAAGAAAGAAACAAATTAATGAAATGGCAAACCATTCAAAATGTACAATTATACCATCATTCTACATTATCCTCTTAATTTTATATTGATACAAATATTTATCCTACAATTGTTAAACAATGAATATGGAATCATGTTCAGTCTAATCTCTCCTGTGATCTAAAGCTAGTTCAAAGACTGAAAACTGATACATTCATTTTACCAATTGCCAGGAACACATAATCATTTTTTTCAGAACTGTCTCTACTTACTATATCTCAATTTCTTTATAAACAGAGAGATACCAAATGGGGGCTATCTTTTAACAACACATTAATATATACAATTCTTCCTCCTAAGAATCTGATTCACCATAGTAATGCCAGTGGCCACATTCATAGCATTTGCTCTAAGATTTATTCATGCACTTCCAGCATGGAAAGAATAATAGGTTAAACATTTTTGAAGGGAATGATAAACCTGGGTTTCTGTTTTCCAAACTAAGTTTTTAAGCTATATGAAACATATCTGACATTCCTTAAAAACTGAAGATATTGTTTGGACAATATAGGATATTCCATTTAAAGTCTCTTTTTATGATCCAGTAATCCCTTAATTCAGGATAGAGTTGGAATGACTGGATGGAACAGAACATTTACTGGCCAGATACCAGTGGTGAAATCTATTTTTTTTCACCACCGGTTCTATGGGTATGGCTTGGTGAGGGGGTCATGTGACTGAGTGGGTGTGGCCAACTCACCGTCACTCACAGCAAGGTGGGATGGTGGCACCTTGCTGTGAGTGACGTTGAGTTGGCCATGCCCACCCAGTCACATAACCAATGCTGTAGAGACGGCAATGCTGACTGTCTGACGAATGCAGGCAAAAGGTTAGTTAGTTGGAAAAAAAGAGAAGGCAAAGACGTGGCGGCTGGAGGCTTCTGGCGTGGCTTTTTGCTGGCACAAAGGGCCTGCAGCTGCCGTCTCTTTGCCAGCCAGAAGGGAGCCGGGAGTGGCAGCTGGAGGCTTCTCACGCCGGCAAAGAGGTGGTAGCTGGAAGCTTCTGGTGCTGCTTTTTGCCAGCGCGAAGGGCCTGCAGCCGCCATCTCTTTGCTGGCCAGAACCAAGCTGGGAGCGACCACAGCCTGTCCCTTTATGATTCCGACCCCCCACGGCAGCAGCGGCAGCCAGAGGCAGGCAACCTTCAGGGATAGGCTGTGGCAGCTTCCTTCCGAGCAGGCAGGGCCAGCCTCAGTGGTGACCTGGCCGCTGCTTAGGCACCACGGAGCTCACCTTTGGGCTCAGCAGGGTGGACCACTGCACTGCATAGGAGAGGCCGGCGCGAGGGAACTACGAGAAACAGGGGAAAAGGAAAAGCTCAATTCCCTCACACTGGCCGCTATGTTGCCCATTTTGCCATTGCAGCCCCATGCCATGGAGCTTTCACCCCCCCGCCCCCCAGATGCCCTCGCTTTCCCCCAATTCT
>JANHFL010009179.1:25677-40445 GCA_032468155.1 Oxyrhabdium leporinum | reverse complement strand
ACCTTGTAGGTCGTATAGTCCAGCCCCCCCACCCAAGCAGGAGACCCTATACCATTTCTGACAAATGGCAGCCCAGTCTCTTCTTGAAAGCCTCCAGGGATAAAGCTCCCACAACGTCCGAAGGCAACTTCTCTTCCATGGGTGGATTGTTCTGTCAGAAAATTTCTCCTTGTTTCCAGGTTGAATCTTTCCTTGTTCGGTTTCCATCCATTATTCCTCGTCTGGCCTTCGGGTGCTTTGGAAAACAGCTTGACCCCTTCTCCTCTCTGGGGCAGCCCCTCAAATACTGGAAGTCTGCTCTCCTGTCTCCCCTGGTCCTTCTCTTCCCTAGACTAGCCAGGCCCGGTTCCTTCAACCGTTCATCGTATGTTTTAGTCTCCAATCCCCTAATCATCCCGGTTGCTCTTCTCTGCACTCTTTCTAGAGTCTCAACATCTTTTTAATAGTGTGGTGACCAAAACTGGATGCAGTACTCTAGGCGTGGTGTTACTAAGGCTTTATAGAGTGGTATTAGTAACTCACTTGATATTGATTATATCCCTCTGTTAATGCAACTTAGGATTTGCATTGGCTTTTTTGGCTGCTGCCGCATACTTTTCTGGAAGTTCTGAAGGAATTTCTCCTAGTTTTTCCTCCAATTGTCCCAGATGGTGAGGATGTGGGGCCTGTGAAAGTCTCTCTCCTCCCTTCCCCACTAAGTCCTTGCAAACTCTGCCCTACCCCCCTCCCACTGCCATCCCAGTCCAGTCCATTTCTGTTTGGTTCTACCCATCATGCGAGCAATGGGTGGTTTGACTCACTTGAGGGGTGCCAGATTTATTTCCAAAAAAAAACCCCCCGGCCATTCCTTTCTGAAACAAGGACAAAATAAATCTCCGGACAAACTCTGTTCTGCTCCTGACTTGGTCTTGGCCTGCAGTTGGGTGTGGATTGGTTTGGGTCATCCTTTTGTCAGTTCAGTTCTCACTTCTCAACTTCACCGGATCCAAATTGGAGATTTTTCCGAAGTTGTGTTCCAGGCAACTTTGTACCCGTGTATTAGGGGATCCACTTGGGAATAGCTTCCTCCATTTGCAGAAAAAAACTGGATTACACTGACGACCATCATCCCCACCTAGCGATCCTAGTGACTGGAAGGTCATGGAAATTTTATGGCCAACTCTTTTGGAAGACACCAGATTGAGGCTGGTGTTGCCCCTTGGCAACTTTTTCTCTTTTGCAAATATATATATATATTGCAAAGATCGTTCGGAGAGCTGGATTTTATCAGGGGAAAAAGGGGAATGTTTTCCTGATTTAGTCCTCTCTGGGTTTCTGCTCCAGGTTCTTACCCTCATCCCCACGCCTGCCTGAAGACCAAGTTAGGGGACCCCTAAAGTGTGTGTTTCAGAAGCTCCTGCCATATTTCAAAGTGTGTGTATATTCTGTGAATGCAAGGCTGGCAGTATTTCCCTGCAATCAGAGCTGTGTCCTGCAATCTGATAAGAAACAACAGAAAGCCCTCACTCTCTTCCTATTTTAAACAAAATGAAAACAATCCAGGGTTATTCACCTTCCCTTGAGTAACTGCCCCTAAGCTGGTAAATTCTTTGCAACAAAGTTTGGGAGAAAAAAACAAACAAACGAACAATGGGAGCTTGCAACAAGAAGGGAGATTTTGGAGAAAGTTGTGTTAAGTTTCGCTTCTTAGCAAATGCTGCTTCTCTGGGCATCCTTTGTCATCACTCCCACCCCGACTGCCCGCCCCGCCAGTTTTCCTACAATTTAGCCCTGTGTGTGTGTGCTGAGGCAGAAATGGAGGTTGTAAATTCAAAAGTCCCGTTTCACAGCTGATTGCACTCCTGTCCGGCCAGGAATGCATTCAAACATTTTCTAAAGCCCGGTTGAGTTGTCGTCCAGGACGGAGAGTGGGAGAAGTTATTAGTGCTGATTCAGAATGCCTTTCCTGTTCCGCAAAAAATTCTCCTGGGTTGTAGAAGGGTTGAGGACAAAGGCATCTCTTTGTGCTTTAAACATTCCACAATTTCTGGAATGGAATTGGAGAGCCGGTTTTGTGGAATTGTTAAGGTGCTGGCCTAGAAACCAGGAGACTGTGAGTTCTAGGCCCATCTTATGCATGAAAGCTGAATGACTGAATGACTTTGGGCCAGTCACCAGAGATGGTGAATTCTAGTCCTGTCTTGGGCATGAAAAACAACTGGTGACTTTGGACCAATCACCAGGTGACTGTGAGTTCTAGTCCTGCCTTAGGCATGAAACCAGGAGACTGTGAGTTCTAGTCCTGCCTTAGGCATGAAACCAGGAGACTGTGAGTTCTAGTCCTGCCTTAGGCATGAAACAAGGAGACTGTTGAGTTCTAGTCCAACCTCAGGCATGAAAGCTGCTGCGGGGCTTTGGGCCAATCACCAGGAGACTGTGAGTTATAGTCTTGCCTTAGGCATAAAACCAGGTGAGTGAGTTCTAGTCTTACCTCAGGCATGAAAGCTGCTGAGGGCCAGTCACCAGGAGACTGTGAATTCTAGTCCTGCCTTAGGCATGAAACCAGGAGACTGTGAGTTCTAGTCCTATCTCAGGCATGAAAACTGCTGAGGGACTTTGGGCCAATGACCAGGAGACAGTGAGTTCTAGTCCCGCTTTAGGCAAAGTTCACCTTGTCTTCTTAAGAGTAACCCTGTGAATTCGGTCTCTCCAGCAGTAGTCCAGCGTCCTAACCAATACCCCTATTAGCCTTAGGAGACCCCACAAAGAGAAGGCATTGAGTGGTGGCAGTGCTCTTGAGGGATATGGAAGTGGCTCCCAGATGTCCTGCAGAAATAAATCTGGATGGACATCCATCGATTTTTAGGTCATAGTACTAAAAGTAAATAAAAATAATGACCTGCCTGATTCCTCAGCAGAAGGCCTCAAGGCCACCAAGCAATACCACCAAATTAATGTTCCTTGCAGGATTGCAAATATATTTGGATTATACCCTAGGAAGGGCGTCTTTAAAATGCATTTTAAAATCTTGATTTTTCCACATTTGCATTGCTGGACAGACCCTGTTTGAAGGCTTCCAAAATGGAGAAGAAGGAAAAAAAATCCAAAAGATAAGAGCCTCCTTTTATTCAACGTCCAGAAACAATGCTTCCTTTGCTGTAGATTTCATGGGAAATTTGCTCAGCTTCCCGATTTTCTTTTCCAGAGAATTACGTGACGGTGCAACGATTAGAAATACATCCCATTCCTCTCCCCCAACCCTTCCTTTTTTTTTTCTTTCTTTCCTGGATTTCTAAAAAAAGAAGGTGGTGCAAAAATCTTATTTTATTTAAGTCACTAAGTTCAAGTTATTTACAGTAAATGGTGCTTGGCCTTCCTATTCCGGCAAATATTTTACGTGCCTTGCCAATTTTTTTAAACTTCCTGTCAGAAGAATAATTTGGGGTTCTCACTCGAGCCGGGGTTGCGCAAGGATAAATAAAAAATGAAATCCAGACAGCTGTAAGGAAAGGGGAAATATTTATTCCCCAAAGAGCTTTGCCTATGGGAGAAGCCGCAGAGAAAATGGGGTACAGGAAGGTTGTTTTATAGGGGAGGTTATCCTGGGTCTGGAAGTGTACGTACGTGCTGATTCTAGGGTGAATTTCAGGGGTTTAATCAATTTAATCAACCCCGGAGAAGGGGTTGATTAAATCAAGTAATGTGGATTGGGTCTCTTCGTGTGAACTGTGACCGTTACAATTATGTTTATCTTGTGCTAATTGAGTTTTGGGTGTTTCCTTGTGTGTGTTTACAATTTGAAATATTTCTTAACACAGTTATATAAATTTATACGTTCTTCCCATATCCCCAAAGTGAAAAATGAAGACCAGCATTGATTTTCAGCACGAAGGTAAAAGGAATCTCTCTTTGCAGATTTCCCCAAGCTGGAACTGGGGGGGGCGGCGGGAGTGGGGGGAAACCAAGGAAATACATTGCATAACCTGGGAAATATACAGGTAGCCCTCGAGTTACAACCATAACGTAGCCCCAAATTGAAGTTGCTGAGTGAAACAATTGTTAAGTTGAGTTTGCCCCACGTTACGATTTTTCTTGCCACAGTTGTTAAGTGAATCATTGCCGCTTGTTAAGTTAGCAACACGGTTGTTAAGAGAATCTGGATTCCCTGTTGATTTTGCTGGTCAGAAAGTTGCAAAAGCTGATCGCGTGACACCCCCCATCCACCCCAGGACACTGCACCGTCATAAATATGTACCACTCGCCAAGGATGCGAATTCTGACCATGTGACCATGGTCGTAAGTGTGAAAAACGGTCATGCATAACTTGTTTCACAATTCCCTGTAATCCTAAATAAATTTGTGGCGTCACCCCCCGTGCCCCAGGAATAAAGCTAAGGATTTAGATGAGCAAGCAAGGCACCTGCCATTGCTAGGGATTAAATGTTAGTCCATAGTTTTTTCCACAGGGGCTCCCACATTTTGCCATGCAAATGCTCCCCACCGTAGGCAAAATAATGAACAAAGTTTGAATCGGCACTCCCTCTTTAATTTGCAAACCGGACCCAATAGAAACAGAAATCATAAGCCTTCCTTGGCTTCCTTGGCCCAGGGTCTCATTCTTGGAGAAGCCCTACCTTTGATGAAACCCGCACAGGTTTCGCTGCCAAGCGGAAGACAAGATTTTGCCCGACAGAAGAAGAAAATAAAATTGGTCACCTCAAACCACGGTTAAAATTAGCATTTCATAATAAACTCTTCCCCCTCACGCTAGCAAACCGGCGGTGCCTATTTTTATCTCCGGCAAACCTTCTCCAGAAACAGATAATTATTACCTCCCCGCTGTTTTCCTCCACAGATCCAAAGGATTTTGGGAAACATTTCTCTTCTGAAATGCCTTTTTTTTGGGGGGGGGGCAGTTCTGCTTGGAGGGAGTAGAACTTCCAAATGCAGGAGTACTGTACCTTCAAGGGGCTAACGCTAAGGGGAAATCGCCCGTCGGGAAGTTTTTTTTCACCTCGGGGTGCCGGGGGGTTCCAAGAGGGAAATGGAAAAAGGGGTTCCCACTCTTTTAATTTCTGGGTTTCAACACGTTGTGCAAAAATGGGTATTTGTGATGGGTTGTTGGCAGGGCAAACCTTCCTTTCTTTTCTTCTTCAAAGCCTCTGGCCTGGAGGCTTAAGCAGGTATTTTAAAACACATTGTTGCCGCGTCTGTAGATTTCGGAGAGAGATTAGCCTGGGAAAGAGTTGGTAATTGGGTCCTTCACCTTAGGAAGACGAGGAGTTGATCCTGCAGTTGTTTTAAGAACATATGCCACTAGTTGGGCTAAAGATAATTACAAAGCCAGGAAAAAAAAAAATGCTTGCTCAACGCAGGCAGCTGAGCAAAGAGTCAGCAATTGCTCGAACCCCTCGGAAGCGTCAGGTGAGAAGGAAAAAGTTTGGAAAAGCACTTTTCCCGACGCCAAGAAGATGCAAAGGCTAATTCGCGCTGGGAAGGCCAAGAGGGTCTACAGTCAAGGCCCGTGGGCCGGATCCAGCCCATGGGGTACTTAGATCTGGCCCACGGGGGCCGCACTGGAAAGAGCAAAGGACTGACCCACAGTGCCTCTGCCAGCGAAAACGGAGCTCGGGAGGGCCGCGCGTGGCCTTCCTGGGCTCTGTTTTCAGCCACAATGGCCTCTTGCAGCCTTCTGCCAGCCACAACAGAGCTCAAGGCCCCCGTTTTCGGCTGTGACGGCCTCCTGCACCCTCTGCCAGCCAAAACGGAGCTCGTGCAGGCGCGCGCGTCCCCGTTTTTGCTGGCAGAGGGCTAGCAAAACAAACTAAAAACAAGAGGAGAAATGTTTCCCTTTTTGCACCTGAGCATGCAAGAAGGGACAGGAAAGGAGAAAGGGAAAGAGGAAAGACAAAGAAAAAGAAGGGAAGATGGGAAGAGAGCAAGAAAGGAAAAATAAGGAAAGAGGAAGGAAGGAAGCAAGCAAGCAAGGAAGGAAGGAAGATTATAATGCGAGTGAGGGAGGATTTCAGGGAAGTCCTGCCTTAGCGCTTGGCCACCAAAGGTGCCCCCGACACGAGTCCTGTGTCACGCCCACCATGGCCATGCCCACCTCCTTAGTCAAGATGGAGGGAATTATGAAGAGTTCCAAATATCAGTCAATTTTGGCACAAAAAATTCAGGCCTCTGTTAAAATGCTGAAAATGAATTTCATCTTTCAACATGACGATGACTCAAAGCAAACCTCTACATCAACAAAAGAATGGTTTCAATAGAAAAAGATCAAAGTTTTAGAATGACCCAGCCAGATCCCAGACCTAAATCCAATTGAAAATCTGTGGGGTGACCTGAAAACGGGACAACTTGGTGCAACCAACACGCCAACTTGCTGTAGGACAAGACAATAATTCTATTTAAATATTTAAAATATTTAAAATAATATATTGATTTCTGTCATTTACATTTTATTTTGTCCTTCCTTTTGCATCCATTTTTAATAATTCTATTCCATCATTTCTTTGATATTAGTGTAACTCTTGTACCGTGGCAAGTTGTCCTGTTCTACTGAATTGTACAACTTATATGTTATGTTAAAGGTGGAAAAAATTCTGAAGTGATTTATCTTGGTCTGATTTTGTTTTACATGTCAAAACATTGGCATTTTGCTAGTTATTTTAGACTTTTTATATCCACTGTAAAAGGCTGCCCATCCAAGCTTGGCTATTACTATCCCCATTCAGCCCTTTCAGAATTTCCAAGTATGTCCTCTTTTCTTTCTCCATTCTTGTTTTAGCAATCTCTGTTCTTCAAATAGATCAAAAACTTCCTACTTAGGCCAGATGGAGCTGAGAGAAAATGGTTCTTTCCTCTTTACAAACAGATTTAAGGATTCCCCAAATCAGGTGCAAAAGTTTTAAAACTGATCATTTCTGTCTCCTCTGTTTTTGGTAAATGAGAACAGAAGATTTTATTACATAAAATTATTCACTCATAGAATTAAGAGGTTATAAAGAACCTCAAGGTCATATATGTTTGTTAACATACTCTGAAGCAGCATCATATTTTTGGAGAAATGAGGCAAATGTTTTTCAATAGTCATTCTTCTCTGTTGTTAAGAGCAACTGTTCCCAAGCAGTTAAGTACTTAAGTACTTAATTTGAAGTACTTAATTTCTAATTTTTAAAATGTTGCTCAATTTTACGGTACCATGTTTCCCCAAAAATAAGACACGGTCTTATTTTTTTTAGTCGCCAAAAGAAGCACTAGGGCTAATTTTCAGGGTAGGTCTTATTTTTTTTCATGGTCACAACGGGGACGGTGAGGTGGGGGGTAGAGGACGAAATGAGGCAGTCGGGGGAGGAGGATGAAGCTTCTTCCCCTTGCTCACCAGCACAACAGAATGGGAGGCTAAGTGATGCACTGATACTGCGGCCACTAAGCGAGGCGGTGGGGGTGTGTGAAGGATGAAGCCCCAACAGTATCCTTGGCTGCCCAGCCTGCAGAACCCTGATGCTGGCGGAGTGAGGCGGCAGCGGCAGCTGGAACAGTCCCTTCCCCATGTCACTTGGCAGTGGCCAGCGAGGATTTGGCATCCATAACCTGCTTTCCAGCTCCATTGTCCGCCACCCGTGCAGAGCAACAAAAGAAGTTTGTGGATTAAAAAAAAAAAAGATCAATCAGACCTTCCAACTTCTCATGAAAAAAAGATCTCGTAAAGTTGGACGGTCTGATCAAACTTTTTTTTATCAGTCTTCTTTTGTTGACCTGCACGCGGTGGTGGGGAACGGAGCTGAAAAGCAGGTTAGTTAAGGGATTCTTTGGGGAAGTTCGGGAAGCTGGGCGGGACCTGGAAAGTAGGTGGCAAGGCAAACCCCGCAAGGGCTCCAGGCAACTGGGGGTAGAACGGGAGTGGTGGCAGGAGGAGCCCCACTGGCCACCACCACTGAGTGAAAAGGGGCTGCTCCGGCTGCCACCACCTCACTCCACCAGCATCAGGGCTCTGAAGGCCAGGCGACCAAGGATACTGTTGGGGCTTCATCTTCCACCCCTCTACCACCTCGTCGTCCACCCCACCACCACCTCGCTTAGTGGCTGCGACACTGTTGCGGTGGCAAAGAGAAGAAGCATCATCCTCCCCACCCCACCCCCACCTCGTCCTCCACCATATCCCATCACCTCGCTTTGTGGCAGCGGCACATCGCCACCTGCCTCGTGTTGGCAGCAACCAGACAGAATGGGCAGGCTGCACAGGCTCTTAAGTAGGGCTTATTTTAGGGGTAGGGCTTATTTTTAGGGTAGGTCCTATTTTCGGGGAAACACAGCAGTTCCTAATAATTTCCCATTTCACAGTAAAATAATGTATTAAGACACTTAAGAATAACATTAAAACAATTAAAATGCATTTAATGAAACATACCTAGAGGTATTTGAGCTATCTGACAAGGGCATATCCAGACTGACTGGACTGTTGCTATTGCGATCACTGCTTTCATAACCAGATTCCATCCTTTGGATCAGACGAGGATGCTGATCCATCCTATGATGTGCACCACGCCCTAAAGTCCATTGCTTATACCTGTTGGACCGCCTTGATTTTGTTTCACATGCTGGCTCCTTCAGCTCATCTTCTATAAATTCTTTGACTGATAAAGATATTATATGAAAAAAAAGATAAATGTAATTCTTTCACTTATTGGAATACAGTTCACTTTCTGGAAGTACAAATTTAAGCCCCAGAAGTTCACTGGCTGATTTTGGACTTCTACCGCATTTCCCTAAAAATAAGACCTAGTTTGATTTTTTTTAAGCATGCTCCTAATATAAGCCCTACCCCGAAAATAAGCTCTAGTTAAGGTCGTCATCAGTCGGGGGAGCTGGTCAACACCAGAGGCGGGGAGGGCATGGGGGCTGACAGCAATCGCAGTCTGCACAGTTGATTACCCTTCCAAGCAGCAGGCAGAGGTGGGGGGCAGGCAGCAGATGGAGCAGGGGAAAGGCATGCAAACCGGATGCACCGCGTGGACTGCAGGCAAGCCGAGAGACGCAAAGACAAGCCTCCCGCAGCCATCTGCCTACTCCATCCCAATGTCTCTTGGCTTGCCTGCGGCCTGTGTGGCGCATCTAGATTGGGTGCCTCCCCCCATGCCTCTGCTGCCATCTGCTGCTTGGACAGGTAATTAATTCACCTGTACTGCACAGGCTGTGCAGCCCCAGAGTGAGCCAAGGGGCTAGCGGGCTGCAGCTGCTGCCAGAAGTCAGCCCCCATGCACTTGCCACCTTTTGTGCATGTGTTGGGGAGGACCAGTTGGGCTGTTTACCCTGATATCATGTTTTCCTGAAAATAAGCCCTAATGCTCATTTTGAGCCCGCCAAAATATAAGACCAGGTCTTATTTTGGGGGAAACATGGTAGTCAGCCAATTTACCTCACAAGGTTGATGTTGTGAGTTAAATATGAGTAGGGAATTCTACATACATTCCTTGAGTTTGTGACAGAAAGGAAGGGTATAATTGAATAAACAAATGTTTGCCAAAAAAATCTGGTACCATTCTGCCCTATAGTATTTCACCTTAAATCCGTAATTAGATTCATAATAATGTTAGGCTATGATGTACCTTACTTATTTATTTTGTATGATAATGTGAGTACAGCTACTTAGTTTTTGCATAATAAAAATGCTGAATCAAAAGACAGATTTAAATCTTTTCCGATGTATACACTGTGTGCACAATTATTAGGCACTTTTGCAAACGAAGGGATGAACTGCCGATAGAAATTTGCGTAGCCCAGCAAGCTCTGTAGCTGCCTGCAATTATTTTGACCCTCACTAATAGGGGCCTACCCCCATGCTACCCACCTGTGTAGACTTTAGAGGGATTAATGGAGTATGTGTGGAAAACATGTACCCCTTCCCTGAGGAAAGATATGCTGGCACACCTGGCTAAGGGAAAGATATTCACCAAACTAGACTTGAGAGAGGCATATCACCGGGTCAGGATGAAAGAGGGCAGTTGAATGCTGGATGAGTGGAAAACGGCATTCAACTGCCCGCTTGGAAGCTTTCAGTTCAAAGTGATGCAGTTTGGGCTACAGGGAGCCTCCACAGTGTTTATGCAGCTGATTAATGAAGTGCTACATGAGCACCTATATAAGGGGGTCCTAGTTTATTTGGCTGACACCCTGATCTTCACTGAGACGATGGAAGAACATATCAAGTTAGTCTGCCAGGTCCTTAAGAAACTACTGGCAGAGCACCTGTATGCTAAGTTGTCCAAGTGTGAGTTCCACCAGACCCGCTTGGACTACCTGGGTTACCGAGTGTCAAGTGAGGGCGTGGAAATGGATCATGCAAAAATGAAAGCCATCTTGGAGTGGCAACTCCCTTGTACCCGCAGGCAGCTACAGAGCTTTCTGGGCTACGCAAATTTCTATCGGCAGTTCATCCCTTCGTTTGCAAAAGTAGCCCTGCTGATCACATACTTATTGAAAACAGGAAGTACGGCGGCTAAGCCCCGACCAAGCCAGCTCCTCCAGTGGACTAGGGAATGCCAGAAGGCATTCGAAACACTAAAGAGGTTGTTTGCAAAAGAGCCAGTCCTAAAGCACACCGACCCTGAGGAGCCTTTCATTATCCAAGCCAATGCTAGTAATGTGTCCATAGGGGCCATCCTCCTTCAGAAGAATGGGGGGGAGGGACTTACTGCAGTGTGGCTACACCTCTCAGAAACTCACTGATACTGAGGGGCAGTGGGCCTTATGGGAAGAGGAGGCTTTTAACATTCAATGGGCTCTGCTGACCTGGTGGCATTTCCTAGAGGACAACAAGGTGCCTTTTGGAGTATGGACTGATCACAAAAATCTAGAGGCCCTTAAGACTCAAGCTCTCATCCAAACAGATGGATGCACTACTTCAACTGGTTCAACTTCATCTTAAAGTATATCCAGGGAAAGAAACTTCCTGGCCGATGCTCTTTTATGAATTCACTAGTACAAGAGCAGCAGAGAGGAAGTGGTCAATGCAACCATCCCCCTCTCTCAGCCTGAAGCCCAAGTGAACATGAGGCAATGAGCCAGAAAACAGTCAGCCAAATTCTATGACGAGTTGACACAAAAGTTCAAGACCGAACTACAATCCGACCCCTGGCTCAAAGACCACCAGCAACTCCTGACCATCAGGGACGGGTTAGCATGGAAAAGGGACCAAATTGTATGTCCCAAGTACTCTATGAGTCCAGATTTTGCAGAGAAGTCACAATGCCAAACAAATATGACACTTTGGATTTTTGAAAACCCTACTTTGGTGGCCAAGAATGAAAAAGGACATAGTTATGTAAGAAGCTGCACAACTTGTGCAGTGATGGAGACTGGGGAAGCCCCCCCAGATTGCTGCAACAAGTACCCGAGTCGACCTGACCCCGGGAGGAAATCGCAATGAACTTCATAGTGGAACTTACTGAGAGCGGCGGAAATACAGTTATTTGTACAGTAATTGATCTATTTCTGAAACAGGCTCACTTTTCCCAGACTACCCTCAACTGCCCCAGACTACTTTCAACCCACAAACCCGTGAAGCTGTTCCTGAAGCACATCTACCGGCTGCATGGAGTACCAAGGAGAATCATCTCAGATTAGGGAGTTCAATTTACAGCCAAGTTTTGAAGATAATTTGTATGGGCAATTGGTTCCCCCCAAGGTCTTAGTTCAGCTTTTCATCCAAGTGCCAATGGTGCGGTGGAATGAGCTAACGCAATGGTGCAACAATACTTGAGATGTTACATGAACTACCAGCAAAACAACTGGGCAGAGCTCCTGCCAATTGCTGAAGTTGCATATAACAATGCAGTGCATGGGACTCACTCCCTTTAAGGTAGTGAATGGAGTGAAATTTGTCCCAATGCCTCAGCATCCTCAGGAACCCCCCTTCTCAGTCAGTCTGACGGAGTGGGTCAATTTGTTGCAGAGTGCTTGGGGAAATGTAAAGCAAGTGGTAACTAAAGCTGCAGAGGTTCAAAAACAGAAAGTGGATAAAAGGCGCCCCCCCCTCAGAGACCATTTCATGTTGGGGAAAAGGTTTATTTCTCCACTAAATACTTAAAATTAAAACTGCCTTGCAAGAAGCTAGGTCCTAAGTTCCAAGGCCTGTTCACAATAGTGAAAGTCATCAACCCGATCGTAGTGGAGCTAAAACTTCCCTGCTTACTGGGGAAAGTGCATCCTGTCTGTGGACAGCAGGTTATTGAAGCCAGTAATAGCTTTGGAGCCAAGACCAGTAGCTCGGGTAGCTCCCAGTCCCATAGTAGGGGAAATGCATTACGAAGTAAAATGAATCCTAGACTCTAGGTTGTATAAGGGGAAGCTACAGTATCTAGTTCAGTACCCTCTGTCAGAGGCTACCTGGGTAAACAGTAAGGATGTAAGGGCAGAGAGGCTGGTTAGGAAATTTCATGACAAGAATCCTCAGAAACCAAAAGAACCACCTGAGGGGAGAGGGGGTTAATGGAGAATTAATGCGTGCCTATGCTTACTATCTTTCATTTGCTTTTTCTCTGTAAGGGGAGCAGATTGTCAACTTTCAAAATGACTGTGGCTGTGGCATTTTTCCCCCCATTTCTCAGTTGCCACACAGATTGTGGGGAGGGGATGATAGAAGTTTGGAATACTATTCTACGAGGTGCTAGACATTACATAGGCAGAGGCTGGTAGAGCCAAGGTCATCTCAACAAATGCTGAGCAAGAAAGAAGGGGAGTGCCTGAAGAGCCCGCCATTTACCCAGTTGGGCAACATGATCTGTTGACACTTGGAGGGGGGGAGGAATCATTTACTCTTTTAATTATACTGAACCACAGGACATATTTAGAGTTGGCTTCACATTTGAATGTGCCAATATGATGTACCCAATAAAGAGAATCTTTGAGAAGAATTCCAGTCTCAGAGTTCTGACTTGATGGGGATCATTACTTGGAACCATCACAATGTTTAGTGCTCAGAGACATGGCCAAGGTAAGGAAGACTGAATCCGAACCACCGAACAGGAACATAACTTCAAACGGCAAGACTGGGCCAAAAATATCTGGGCCAAAAATATTTGTCAAAGGTTTGATAGACTGATGAGATGAGTGACTCTTGACTGACCAGATGGATGGGCTTGTGGCTATATCAGCAACGGGCACAGAGCTCCACTTCGACTCAGATGTCAGCCAATGGGCAGCTATGGGCTGGTATTATT
The DNA here is from genome assembly GCA_032468155.1 of Oxyrhabdium leporinum. Classification (NCBI taxonomy): domain Eukaryota; kingdom Metazoa; phylum Chordata; class Lepidosauria; order Squamata; family Cyclocoridae; genus Oxyrhabdium; species Oxyrhabdium leporinum. The sequence continues at coordinate 27,243 of JANHFL010009179.1, read as the reverse complement.
AAAGATGAGCTAATTGGACCTTTTTGGGTTGAAGATGGACTCAAAATCAATTCCCAAAACTACCGCCAATTTTTAAAAGACATTTTCTTCAAGCAGTGGTATAGGAAAAAGTCTGTCTCTTTCAAGAAGACTATGATTTTTATGCAGGACAATGCTCCATTGCATGTATCAAAGTACTCCACTGCGTGGCTAGCCAGTAAAGACCTTAAAGATGAAAAAATAATGACATGGGCCCCTTCCTCACCTTACCTAAACCCTATTGACAACTTGTGGGCCCTCCTTAAATGGGAGATTTATGGTGAAGTAAAACAGTACATCTCTCTGAACAGTATCAGGGAGGCTCTGGTTGCTGCTGCACAAAAAGTTGATTGTCAACAGATCAAGAAACTGACAGACTCCATGAATGGAAGGCTTATGACTGTTATTGAAAAGAAGGGTGGATATATTGGTCACTGATATTTTTTTTTTTGAAATGTCAGAAATGTTTATTTGTACATTTTGAGTTGTTTATTATTCTCACTTTAACAGATGCAAATAAATGAGATGGGCAAATTTTCGTTTTTCATTTAGTTGCATAATAATTCTGCACACTAATAGTTGCCCTGTCAACGGTCCAACTAGTGAACCCAAGAAAAGTAGACACTCTCAGGAACTTTTAAATCCCAAAAGCAAAACTTTATTGGATGCACCATTTTGGCACTGAAGTATCAAAACTAACTCTGGGTTTTCCTGCATAATGCTTATATAATTAAACAACAGTTTCTCCTTCTCCCCATCCCAAGTTGGTCACATTGTCCAATTATGAATCGTCTGTTTTGAGAACAGTTCACTTCTCTGTCGGACACCTGCATTAGTGGCCTTGGTGGGATCTTGGCTCTCACAGTCTGTCTAAAATATGCATATTTCAAATATTTTTCCATTATCACTAAGCACATCTTCATGTGTCCTAGACACAGAAGAGAACATACACATAAAAGTGTATACAAAGCACACAGAAACACAGCATCTTGCAAGATGATATTGACATTTTATGGAAATGTGCTGCCTTTATACACACATATACACAATAGAAAATAACATGTTTTAGTGCATGTACAACATTTGGCACATCATGCTTTACAGGATTCCTATTCAAGCTCTTATATTACACTACAAAGATTAAAACAAGGTATAATAAAGTATGCAGAGAGAGATGCAATGCATGAATATCAGAGGCAAGTGCATAATATTTTCATTTCTTGTCCACAATAGTCTCAGAATGTTAAATAGTTTAGACAACAGCATTAATCAACAGCAAACCTGTATACAGCGAATAGGACCCATGCATGCCCAGTTGCAGACACCCACCCACTGATGTACATACACATACACACAGCCCTCACAAGGCATATATGGATGCATGGCCAGACCACAGCAAACACCCAGAATTAATTATTGGGTTGCTTTCCGGCTTAAGTCTTCATGCACAAAGCACACTTCCATATAGACACCATGCCATCCATACCCACACATTTTTCAAGCATCCTCTACAGCGGCAAAAATCCTAAGCAACTGAGAACACCCAAC
>JANHFL010009179.1:7893-22692 GCA_032468155.1 Oxyrhabdium leporinum | reverse complement strand
ACAGACAGACAGACAGACAGACAGACAGACAGACAGACAGACAGACAGACAGACAGACAGACAGACAGACAGACATATATATATATATATAATTTTATTTTTTCAGCTGATTGAAACCAACATGTGAAGTTCCAGATATTTCTGAACTTTAATTTATATTAACCTTAGTTATTGCAGCCAACAGTAAGGAACACTGAAATGGCAATCCAATATTTGCCAATGAACATTAAAGAATATATTCTGAGAGCTTGTTTTGTGCCAACATCCCAGTGAGTTTATTACTCATGAATTCCATGATTTTTATCCCTAAATTTAAAAAAAAAAGTTTACCTGTGTCCCTGCTGCTTTGCGAAACCACATCATTTTCCACATTATAAATGATAGTTCCTTGAGAATCAGAAGAAAAGTGGCTGACCATAGATTCATGGTGTGAATGTTTATGCAGATAACTGTCTGTAGAAGAATCTGTTCTAGTGTCACTTGAGATAGAAGGTTCACGTCCTATTAAAAATCGTGAACATTAGAATTGAGAAAATGAGAAAAATGTTAACATAATTAGGGTAAATACATTTACTCTAATTTCTAATTAGATTTCTAAGACGATAAAGGTTGCTCAATGAGCACTAAAAGATCTTGCAATCCATCTCCATCATCCTTCTGTATGCATACATTCAACCACCTTGTAGATTCTCTTTGCCAGTTATCTGTTGAGAAAAAGGGTCAAACTATAAAATATTTCTTTCTTGTCCAGCAATGCTACATCACTTCCAACAATTCTGATCATCAGAAGAAATAAGAAATCCATACAATCAGCTTTTGCCCTGAGATTTCACTCTTTCTCTTAGAGACCAAAGCTGGAAGGGAGGACTGAAATAAAGAGACCTGCATCTCCAGACATTACAGATAAGGATAGCATAGAACAGAGGTGGTCAAACTCAAGGCCCGGGGGATAGATCTGGTCCGCGGGGTGCTTAGATCTGGCCCGCTGGGCTGCCCTGAAAACAGTGAAGAGTTTACTAGCAGAGGATTGCAGAAGGCCGGGCAGCTGAAAATGGAGCTTGCAAGGGCTGCAAGCTCCATTTTCACTGGCAGAGGGTTGTAGAAGGCTGTTGCAGCCAAAAACAGAACTCGAGAATCTGTTTTCGCTGACAGTGCTTGGGCCATCACAGGCACCCCCAACATGAGTGATGTCGAGCTGGCCATGCCCATTCTGGCCACACACCCTGGCCCACGCCAGAATGCAAAGATGGATATACAAGCAGGTAGAGAAACATTTATTGTGAAAAATTCAGAATCTCTAGGGGTGTTATCTAGCCTAGTGGTCCCCAACCTTTCCACCTTGGCAGCCTGGCATGGGGGGGGGCGAAGAGTGGCAGGTGCACCCATGTGAATTAACTTTTGCGCGCAAGCGAGGGGCACTTACACTCACTTGTGAAGTTCCCCTCATGTGAGCAGAGGGTGCTTGTACTCGTGCCCGAAGCTTTACTTGCACGAGTGAAGAGTGTGCATGCATAAAATTCCAACCATGAGAATGGAGCCTCACGTGTGGGCCCTCTGCTCATGTGATGGAACTTCGCATGTGTGTGTGCAAGGGCCCATCGCTTGCATGAGTGTAGCTTTGTGCGCCACTTGCCCATTGCTCATGTGGACCATTTCAAATAGGTCGCAGACTGGTAGTGAGCTGCGGACCGGGGGTTGGGACCCCTGATCTAGCCAACTTCGCTCAATTTTTAAAACTATCATACTTTACATCTCAGCCAAACCTGCAAAAGTGTCCTGCTTACCCATGCAGGCAGGGAATAAAGCCCAGAGATGTTTTCATTATCTGTGTACCATATTGATGATTTTTTAAAAAGGAGGTGGTTAAATAACTAGAACTTATCTTTATGCATTCAGACTTTCAGCAGGATGTTAAGCTATTTTTTTTAAATCTTCAGTCCTCTGAATAATTCACTTTGAATTTTTTATTATTTGGATTTTTTATTAATAAATGCTAATAAATCCAAAATAATTCCTTATATGGAAGTTAAAAAAAATCAGGCTTACATTCCAATACCACTATATTTTTCAAGCATCTAAATTTAACATTATGAAAAATAAAGCATAAAGGTCTTTAGAATATTTAATATTTAATAATTAAAATTCTCTAATAATTTTTTCTACTGTATGTACAAAAATACGTGATATTCAGAATAGTTGAATTTTTGCACAATGTATGCAGTATTTTTTGCATTTTTTGCTATATTTCAGGTAGGCAAAGAGCTAAATTCCACTTCTGTGCTATTTTGCTGATATCTGATAGTTCACAAGTCTTTACTTATTGCCAATACCATTAATATTCATATCATATTTACTACAAAATTACTACAATTACTACAAAAAATTACTACAAAAAACACATGTAGAACTTGAAAAGGTTACCTGAATCTTCACTATCATAATAAGTTCTGCTATACTGTGGTAAATCCTGCATGGATAGATTCTGGGTTGATACCGGAGTTCCTCTTGGGTCTGCATAAAGGAGTAGCAAGGGTTGGTAATGACCCTTAATGCACTTAGTAACAACATCTTTCCATTTAGGGCCTATCTGAAAATATTTAAAAAAGTAAGGGGGGGGTGTCATTTTTGATACAATTAAGTACAACAAAGACATTGGTAGTAACAAATAGATGATCAAGAATCCAACTGACAATGGGAAACAATTGTTATGCTGTAAATAACATACCAATTACATACAACAAAATATTATATTAAAGGTCAGTGCCAGTTTAAGATAAAGAACTTCAAAAAGCTCTTTAAGATTATTCCATTAAGAACTTACAATAACAAAACATACTACAAAACAAAACATAGATCCACAGCAAGCATTTACAGAGAGATTCCAGGATCTCTGTCTGAAAACAAGCAGCAGCAATTAATTTGATCCTGTTGTGGTTTGTAGAGTAAAAGTACATGATGAAGAGGTGTGTGTGTGTTTGTGTGTGTGTTCCCAACCTCTTAGCACAGCTCAGTTTCTGAGTAAATTTTTATTTTTCGTAACTTTCTAATCTAGTTATCTATTGAAAGTTCTGTAGGTTCTTTTCAATTTCTTGCCTCTTCCAATTTATTTTATGTATTTATTTATTTACATTTTATGTTTCTAGAGCACCCATCTTCCTCAAGGTAGGATTAACCTGCTGCCAACGTAAAGTTGATAGGAGATTGAAAGGCTAGATCAGAATTGAACTTTCAACAAATAGGAAATATGCAAATATTTCAGAAAAATTGTTTTTGAATAACGTGAGTATTGGACAATTTATGTGGAAGTGATTGTAATACTCTGAAATATCTAACCAGCAATACATTTATTCACTTTATGTGCTTTTGCAGATACTTTATTAACATCAACCTGTAGTCATAATGAAATTAAAAATGAAAGTTAAAAAATCTGGGTTAAATGTTATGGCGGCAAAAGCATTGTTCAACCAGCATTGTTCCTGAACAATACATGTGACAATAAAGAATGAAAAGTAGTAGTTGTTTTCTTATGCTCGTGAATTAAGATGGACAAAATATAGTTGAGATTCTTCCTATGGAAGAAGACAATACAGATTTGACAAGATAATGAAGAGAAAGGATTATAACAAAGATCAAAATAGTTAATATAATTTTCTTTCCAGTGGTAACACATGGCTATGAAACCTAGCTCTTGAAAAATATGAGAGAACAAGAAACACTTTTGAATTATGGATCTGGTGATGATTACTAGGTGTCCTGTGGATTTCAGAAAAAATATATATATATTTGTGTGTTGTAACAATGGAGTGATTTCTGCTATACAGTAAGCAGAAACTCATCTAAAATGCACATAAAAACATTATGGGAAATAGAGCGTAAAGAAAAAGATAAATTATACAGAATAAAATAAATTACAGGATTCTCCTTGAAAGTGTCAGCCCCGGATCCATCTTGGGACAGATTTCAGGGCTGCCACAGCGGGCAGAAGCTGTGAGAACGGGAGAGTAGTGAAGGGAGTATAGCCATAACAACATTCTTTCACTAGAAATCAAGGACAAGCTGCTGGCACCTGGAGGGGAGTGACTAAATTTGGCGACAGCTGAGACAGGAGATTGATTGGGCCATGTGATGGGGAAGTCACTAAATAGGGCAGAGTGTGAGTTTTAGTGAGAATGGGGGGAAAACGTGGGAATTCATATTCGGGTTTTCCCCAGATGTGCCAACATGACTTCTCTAATAAATTCTTACTTTGATAAACTTTGTCTCGGAGTTCTGAATTGCATGGAGAGTTTACTTGGAACACTGACATTAACCCTCTTCTTAAGAAAATTCTAGCGGCTTCTCGCAAAGCCATGCCACTGTCCAGGGTCCTGAGCCCCAAATGCCCCCTTATCTAACGGGGGGCACAAAGACTCAGGGAAGATGGAACAGAGAATAACAACCCCTGAGGGAGCTACCGGATCCGTTTCAGAGGACGTTTGTGGAGCCATCTGCTGTCCATTGGCTACTGCAGTAGCCAAAGCGGAAGGGCACCTGACCCAAGGAGCCAGTCCTGTGGCAGTCCCAACCAACTGGACCAGCTGCACAGCTAGAGTTGGAGGCTGCAACGATGACCCAAGGACCTCCAGGGATGACAGGACAGCCCAAGCAGATAGCAGCCTTCGAGTAGAGGACATAGAAACCCCTGGAGCTCAGCAAATCCACGGAATGGAGGCTCCAACCATCATCGCGAAGCCAGTCACTTGCAGGGCTATCCAAGTAGTTTGATCAGCTGAGTGTGAGACCCACTGCCCAGACGTCCCCAAATCCGATCCAGCCTGGTTGGACCCTCGCCCAGCCTACATTCAACTCTCTGGGGTCAGGGAGCATGGTAGTCCAAAGCGGGGCTTTGGTTTCATTCCACTCAGCACTGGCTGGATCAAGACTCAGCCTTCCCCCTTGTACCCAATCCATTGGGGCAAGGTGCTGCAGCTGGTCGACACCCTGGACCCCTGGGCCACTCAAGCCTAGGCACCAGGGGAGGAGTGAAGGGACTACCCTGGCCTGCCCATCATCTCCCTCCAGCGCATCCCGAACTTCCACCCACCGACCAAATTCCACCCAGATGGGCCTTCTACCCAGGCCAGGGATGGATCCAGTACCAGTGGATGCCGGCTCCCGTTCCACCGCTGATCCCACCGGCCACAGCAGCCCCGCCTGCACCTACCCCATCATAATTCTTGGCGACCTTTGACGGCACCCTGGGAAAGCTGGCTTATTTCCTAAACAGAATCTGGGCCCACATCGTTCGGTATGGGGCTCAATACCAATCAGACCAGGACATTATCTTGGTCACTGCAGATAATATGAGAGAGGGGGAGGCAGCAGATTGGACTGCTCAACTCCACAATGGAGCCCCCAAGTTGGAAGATGTGGACAAGTTCATGCAGTCCCTAAGGGCCCGATTTGAAGACACAACTAACCAAGAGGAAGCTGAAGCAGAAATCAAGGGACTGAAGCAGCATGGTAGGTCCCCCAAAGTATTTGTGTGGGAGTTTAGAAAAATAGCTGGAAAATTATGGGACTCTTCATCCATTATTTTAAAGAGGCCCTGGATCAGGACCTTAGGCAAGCGTGCACCTATAGGAGAGTACCAGACCCGATCCAAGATTGGTACCGGATGGCGGTGACTATGAACTTAGAGATTCACCCCCACCGGAGGTCCGCGCCAGAGAAACCCCCTAAACGGCCGTTGGGATGCAGACCGGCCAGCAAACCGCCAATGAAGACGTGACCAACAGTGGCCCCCGGAGTCAAGTGCTTCAGATGCAGCCAGCAGGGTCACCGAGCCTCAGAATGCTTCACACCAGCTCCTATCCCTCATGCGCAGATGCCAACGACAGCAAAGTCAAAGGGAACTCCCAGAAAGCTGCAAGACAAAGGAAAGTTTGCTCGGCAAGCCTTGCTCGGCAAGCCTCGGCAAGCCTTCCCTTTGCAGTTCAATGAAGGGGGAACTCAGCTTCCGGAGGGTGTCGACATCAGCTGGAGTGGTGATGAGGACCCGATGGTAAGTGAAGCCATCTGCCCCTTTGCCATAAAGTCCCGCATAGTAGTTTCCCAGACAGGAGTCCATGGGAACCTAGAGGCCATAATAGACACTGGATGCACCCAGTGCTTAATCAGCTCTCAGACTGTACAAAATTTAGAGATAAAAAGAACAACCTTGGGCCGCCCTATCAGCTTTTAACAAGTAGACGGTTCACTTATTGGGGGGGGGCGCCCACTACATTAGTCACGGAACCTGTAAGGCTAGAGATAGGGCGGCACTGGGAAATTATATGCTTCGTAGTCGCCCCAAAATTGACCAAAGCACTCATCCTCAGCTTAGCTTGGCTAGACAAGTGGGCCCCCACAATTACATGGGAAGGTGGCTATTGTAAAATATAGGCATTGGGCTGCTACCACCCCTTCCACAGACTGAGAACTGGCCATCTTTGGGGCCCAGCGATCTCAGTCAGAAAGAGTGGCCTCCACCATGGAGGTGCTGCCGGGTTTCCTGAGGATACCCAAAGAGTACCAAGACTTAGAAGAGGTTTTTAGCGAAGATGAGTGCAATGTGCTCCCCCCGTATTGACCCAAGGATTGCACGATAGAATTCATACCAGGGGCGAAACTACCAAAGCCAAAAATGTATTTAATGGCCCCTAAGGAAATGGATGAATTGAAGAAGTACATTAATGCCAACTTAGCGAGAGGATTCATCCAGCCCGCAAAATCTAGCCCCCCCCCTATTGTTTAAAGAGAAGAAAGATGGGGGGTAGGCTCTGTATTGATTTTCATGGAATAAATGCTGTATGCGTTGAGAACACCTACCCCTTCCCCCTCATGAAGGATATGCTCAACCATCTAGTGAGGGGAAAAGTGTTTACAAAGCTAGACCTTTCAGAAGCCTACTACCGGGTGCGGATAAAAGAGGACAACGAATGGAAAACAGCTTTCAATTGCCCGTTAGGCAGCTTCCAGTTTAAGGTTTAAGTTTAAGGTCATGCCATTTGGGCTACAGGGAGCCCCAGCAGTGTTTAAGCAACTCATTAACGAGGTGCTGCATGAACACCTATACAAGGGAGTTTTAGTTTATTTGGACGACATTCTCATCTTCAATGAGACAATGGAGGAACACATCAAACTAGTGCGACAAGTGTTGAAAAAACCCTAGATGCTAGCTTTATGCCAAACTGTCAAAGTGCAAGCTCCACAAGACATTCCCTAGACTACCTGGGCTACTGAGTGTCAAATGAGGGGACTGAAATGGAAAAGTTAAAGCAGTACTGGATTGGCAACCTCCTCGCACCCGGAAGCAACTTCAAAGCTTCCTGGGGTTTGCAAACTTTTACCTGACACTTTTGTGTTTAGCAGCCAATTTCTTAGTTTGTGATACTGACATAATTATATAAAAAACTGATACAGGTTTGCAATATTTAGCTAATTCCCAGGCAGCATAAAGTGAATATTGTTGAGTGCATTCAACGTTTAAAAGAAATGACCCCTTTTTCTATAGACTTGCTATAAAAAGCATTATAATAAGGTTATAATACGTGAAGAAGAAATAAAAGATTGCTTATTTATGACATAGGTGTCCAACTTTTTGGCTTGCCTGGGCTGCACTGAGTGAAGAGGAATTGTCTTGGGCCACATATAATAGTTAATGTATATAAACATCATAGTAATGTTAACAAGTTTATGATCTTGTGGGGCCACATTAGGAACTGTCCAGGGCCACATGCAGCCCATGGGCTAGATATGCCTGATCTATGATATTCGCTTCTTCTCTCAAGAAGAGTTGAAAAGTTTCTGTCTTACCATCATTGCATTGTACTGTATCCTATGTTACTTTGTTAGATCTTTACGTAACAACTCAGGACATAATGAAACATGGCAGACAACATATATCCTGCCCTACTCTCTTAAATAATGTATTTATGTTATTTTGATATTTTAGAAATAGTGGATGCAACCTATCTGGAATGTTTCATCATAAACTGCCTGCAAATAATTGGAAGTTTATCAACTTATCTAAAAACAATCCAGATAGATTTACACTATCACTATCCAAACATTTTATTCTTTTCTCTCGAAATTTCTTACCTCTTTAACATGGGCATCATCAAAATACATCCACATACGAATCTTTGTTTGAAAGAAAAAGGTGGAGTAATGTTTTCCATAGTAGCAGATCATTCCAACCAAATACAATTCACATTGTTTTGCTCTGTCGTCAGTTACTCTGAAGAACAGCTTCAGGGAGGGAAGAATAATCTCAGTACAATTCTTGCATATCTCTAAAACTTAAATTTACTTAATGAAAAGTAACTATTTAAGCTGAAGGAAAGATAAATGCAGAACACACAAACATGGACATGCACATATAGACGAAGGACAGTAGCACAGTCAAACAAGAATGCACATATTGCCATAAGATTTAAGACTCACATCACCCAGTTTAAGGCAAGTGCCCAGGCTATGAATGACATCCTCTGCCAAATCTGAGTGATCCGAGTCCCAGACCAGTCCGATGGTGATGATCTGTGGAGAGTTCATCAATACTCGGCGTATCTGAATTTTTTCTCCACAATTGCTCTGAAAAGAAACCCAATGTATTTAATTCCTGATGGTTTTAAACATTCCTTTTTATTAAGTATTATATGCCTTCATCTCCTGTAACAATGACTTATCTTGGTTTCAGAAAAAAACTTCTGAAAATGCAACTGATTTGTATAGTTGAAAGAGACAGGAGTATATCACCTAGAGTATAAACAGATGGAACCCGCTTACAGTAACCCCACAGCAAAATAGATTATATTGAGGTGACGCACAGGGGCTGAAAACCAAATGAATAAGAAAAACTTTTTCTCTTAGTAAGTGCTATCAGATCTCATTTCCTAAACATAAATCCATCCTGTTGCTTTATCTGTAACACTACAGTCAACAATCCTTGTTTAACTAGGTGGTAGGTGATAAAAATCTACTGTAGTTCTTTATTCTATTCCAAGTCAACTATATCTTTTATCAAATAAATTTAACAAAAAATAAATAAAATATATTAAATTCTTCAAATATTCCTAAATGTTAAAAGGAATATTGTGCGTGTATTAAACTGTTTCTAACAAAGGAGAATATTTGTAGCTCAGGGTTGAAATGAAGGGTCTTTTGTATTATCTGAGCTTGGTTTAACATCATCAGTACTGGCTAGTAATAAAATGTTTGTTAAGAAAACAGCCAAGCTCAGAGAGCACCAAAGACCCCTCATTAAAATGTTAAAAGAGAATGACAAGGAAAAGAATAATTTTGAAATAAATACTTTTTGAGAACATACGCATATTAGAGTTAAGCTAGGTTTTAGTTAATCAGATTGTATGTTTTCATTATGTAATTTACTCTAGAAGTGAAATATTTGTAGTAGTGTTATAAATATCACTTAGTTTTAGCCATTTTGGCTTGGTTCTGATTGGTTTCCAGCTCTGTTGAACTGCCTATTGTGTAATAGAGGCCACATTCTATTACTGCATCAAAAAGAAAGTACCTAAAAGGCTAACTTAATCTCCTTATACTTTCTTCACACTGATCCATCTGTATGTCAAGGGCAGTGGGACTTTGCCCTACCCACTCTGTCTTGACCTAGCATAGCTGCAACTTTTTGTAGCTGTTGTTCCAACACAAAGAGATTGGAAGAGATTGCAATACATTTAAAACCCCTGTCAGAGAATGCACCACTTTCCAAAAAATGTTCTTTTAGTTGGACTAAGGATTTTCAGTGTGAATCCAATCCCCAGAGTAATATATAATAATGAATCTATTTAGTATACACGTAGTCCGTGACTAACAACCATTTGTTTAATGACTGTTCAAAGTTACATGTCATTGAAAAAAGTGACTTACAACCAACCCTCACGATCATCCCAGCACCCACCCAGTCACATGATCAGGCACTTCAGCACAGGTCAGTCACTTAATGACCATGTGATTCACTTAACAACTACAATGATTTGCTTAACAACTGTGGCAAAAATGATTGTAAAATTGGGTATCTCACTTAACAGCCGCCTTCTATTGCAATGGAAATTCTTGTCCCAACTGTGGTTCTAAGTCAATGACTACCTATACAGGTAGCCCTCAACTTACAACAGTTCATTTAATTCAGTCAGTTCATGAAAAAAATGACTTATGACCATTTTTCACACTTATGACTGTTGCAGCATCCCCCATGGTCACATGATCAAAATTCAGACTCTTGGCAACTGACTCTTATTTATGATAGTTGCAGTGTCCCAGGGTCATGTGATCCCCTTTTGTGACCTTCTGACAAGCAAAGTCAATGGGGAAGCCAGATCCCCTTAACATTACTAACTTAACAAATGCAATGATTCACTTAACAACTGTGGCAAGAAAAGTCATAAAATGGGGCAAACTCACTTAACAAATGGCTCACTTAGCAACATAAATTTTGGGCTCAATTGTGGTAGTAACTTGAGGACTACCTGTAATCCACTGCTTATACTACCTTGACTTTCTCCTTATAGTGATCAACCCAGAGTCTGTTTAGATATATACAGATTGCCCCAATTTGGGATATTTTGGGTGATACACAGGAAGAAATGAAAAATAGAATTTAAAACCATTGTTTAAACTATATCTGCACATAATAAATAATAGATGCTTCTAATACACCTAGTCCAAAGACCTGTTGAAATATAATGGTTCTAATGGTCTTCCTGAATAAAACAAGTGTAGAAATCAATCACAACTCAATTCTAAGGTTATTCTACAGTATGTGAAATAATACTGAGAAAGGCTGTCTCCTAATCCAGACCCTTGACTTCAAATAAATGTGGAACTCTTATCAGACCTTCCTTAATGTTAGACTAGATGCACATATTTATACTTAGCAAAGTGGTCGCTGGAAGAAACTGCTGCCAACCCATATAAGATTTGGTACCTGTTCACATAATTGGCACTTTGAATTGGGACCAGAAGTCTGTTGGAAGCCAATGGAACAAGGTATTATCTACAATGAATGTTTCCCTGCATTTTGTACAAGCTGAGCCTTTCAATTCATCTTTGAGTCAGCCCAAAATAGAACACATTGCAATGTCACAATGTGTAGAGTACAGGTATTGTTAACAAAGGCATCACTGTTCATATTCAGCCTTAACAGATACTCCAGCCAAAGTTGAACATAGCCCAAGCACAACTTCCATCTGCTGATGAAGCAGAAAAGATGACTCCAGGAAGTTCCAAGCTCAAAGCAGCTGGGTCAGGTCAATACAACCTCATCAAGAGCTAAATCTAGAGGTCATGTTAACAGATAGCTCTAATACATGCAGACATACAATTCTGGCTTACTAGGGCTTAACCTGGGTTTATTTTTCCTGATTCAGATCCTAACAGATTCCAGTTACTACTTCAAGATAGTCATGGCATCTTCAGTTCAGTCTGAGGTGGTGATATATCACTGAGTGTCATCAGCATTTTGATTTATATCCACACTGTAAATTTATATATCATTTATAAGATCATTTTGAGTCTGCTTTTCTTCTCTACTCTCAAAGCATACCCAGTACAATTCCCAATTTTGAATTGATGCAGAATTAAAATCTAAAAACTTGTAAGCAATGCCACAACATTCCAAATGAGGGTACAATTAATTTTCAGCTCCAACTCACCACTGAGCTACTGACAGCTTAAGTCAAAGAATATTACATTCAGAACCACTCTCTGATGATGATAGCAAGATGACTGAGTATACTGGGAATCAAGCCAACACTTCTCAAATTAATCTTTATCAAATATAACATTAAGAAAACTTATAAAAATTATGACTAAAATCTTATTCAGTTCAGTGATCTGACATATCAGCTTATCACCATTTCCAGTGTTTATACTGCATTACAGGACCATTTTGTGCAGTCTATGCTAAATCTAAATCAGGTTCTGCTTGAATAGCAGAATCCCTGAGAGCTGAAATGGATGGTATCTCCTATGACCACCAGGTTTTTAATCTGAAATGAAACATGATGCACACCAAGGCAACAGAGAGGAAGGAGTCAAGAAATAGGTCTTCCTGCATCACTTCTTCTTACTCTCACTAGTTGGCTAAATCTTTAAGGGAGGAATAAAAACATTTGGAGATTAAACACTATTAATGGGAAGAACGAAAGAGCTATTAGATAAAAATTAGGAGGAGGGAAGACTGGAATGGATGGGATGTTCTCATTTCAATTTGGAATATAACCTGAGTTATATATCATTAGAAGACAAATGACCTTGGTTCATTAGAGTGGAGTTAAATTAAGCTTATTGATAAGCCAATTGAAGAGAAGATCTTCCATGTCTTTTATTTGCATACCTGCGTAGAGGTTGAACAGAAACACTTCACCTAGAAGAGGTGAAGAGAATATCATTATGCAACAATATCACTTAATGACACAATAGTTGCTGATGCAAAGATTTATTTCTGCAGTGTTGCATTCAGAATAAGCATAGCATTAAAAATGACTCTTTCAAAAATCTGCTGCCATCGGCATCTGCTTATAATGGGAGAACCTCCTTTCATCTCGTATATCATCCTATTTGTTCCCTAGCACATAATCCTGCAGCAGTCTAATAGACTGCCTTTTGCTGGTAATCACAGATTTCTTACAGAGGGGAACTAAGGGGATTGGCAAAAGGAAGGAGAGTACAGGACAGCCCAGTTGCAAAGCTTTAATTTAGCCTTATCTTCCACATGAACTGCACCTGAAATGATAGCCTCCTTCCTTGAACCCTCTCCTCTCCCTTTCCTGAGGAAAAGCTGCTGATTATCCTTTACACGCTTCTCAGCATGTGTGGAGCTGTAATAATTTGCGGTGAAAAACACCCTGTCCCCAGTTTGAGCCTTCTGGAATCCTTGCCCACCTCATTTTGCTGACTCTCATCCAGCCCCTCTCCTGCTTTCATTTTCAGTGGGATGTAATCAGTTTTCAGCTCTTTAACCTTATTCTGAGTGCTCTGTGTTTTTTTATTAACAATTTGCTATTCCACCCTAAAGCACTCAAAGGGAAAGAAACAGACACATTTTAATTAAATTTTGTTCCATATTCTCCTCTTTTTATTTGCATATGTACTTCCCTGGAAAAAAAAATAAAGAGAGAAAGAGAGAGACAAATGTGGAACAAAATGTAAAAAGTGACAGAGATATAAATGAGTCCTGGGGTAAGCAGTTGAGTACTCTGGGCCCATTAGAAATATGCACTGAGCCAAAGGGCCACTGCTAATTTCTATCTTTTAGGTGTATTTAATTAACATAATGTTCATATCCTATTTCCCTCCTAGAAGACTGATGAATGCAAGACAACTGATGGCCATATTTTATTCATTCAAAAAAAAAATTGATTCTAAAAACGTTATCCACCATCAAAGATTTCATGCTGCCCTTGATACAAATTACATGCATATATAGATAAAATGTATGTATATGTGTGTATGGTTACACACAGAGGAATATATATGTGTTGTTTATGTGTGTGTTTGTGTATACACACATATATTCACAAAGAATGTGAGAAATGCAATTAATTTGAGCCCCTTTTTTATTCCGTTGTTCCAAAGTGTATCATTTTTTTGTAAATTTACCATGTTTTTCTTCTAAGAAGAAATGGCATTGTGTGACTTCGACAAAAATGCACAAGGATGCATAAAATTTAATGGGGAAAAATAGGCAAAACGTACAAATCATTTCTACTTTCTTTATTATGTATCTGCAACAAGACATTGTTTTAAAAGATAAATGTGAAGCTATACACTCCCTTGCCATGAAAACAGCACATTTTCAGGTTTTGGTGGAATAGATTTACTTTTTTTGTTAATATTTTTAGAATGAAAACCTATACTTTAGAATTCAGTACATGTTAACACATTTAGGAGATAGAGTCTAAACTATGGCTTAACACAATATATAAATAAGACTATGGTAGCTATTAAGCATTTATACATTAACTGTTCCTCTACAAACAAGCCATTTTCTAAAATCATTGCATCTGAAACTAATTACTATGAATGTTGACTGCCAGACCAAATGATGAGAAATCATAGGTAACTAAAAGAAGCAAACATTCTAAATTGCACTCAGTAATTCAGAAATGAGGAGTGGAAGATAAAAAATAACTGTGACTTCTTGATTGCTTGTACCCCTTAAATCAGGACCATAAGCAGGCTAAATAGCGATTTTCATTTAAAAATAAGCCAGTTAAGAAAAATGTTTCAGTACTATATGCAATATAACCAACACTTGCTAATATTTTAATGTTCTTATTCTGAATAGACAATTCACTTGATTAATTAAAATAATGATAAATTCATAAAAAGAATTGACATTAAAATATTGCAAACCTTAAAATCCACTGCTACAAAAATATTTGTGAATCACAAAACTATTGAAAAAGTAATACAGAATACAAGGTTTCCTGAAACCATCTGAAACTGGACATTGACATAACACTGTAATTCAGCATGCCATTTGCAACAGGAATTTGAATGCAGCAGTTAAAAAACTGGTTGATTTTGTGGGGAGGGAGGCATAGGAAGAAATAATAAAAACTACTATTTACTAGCAAGAGAATAATCCCAATAAGCCAGAGCACCAAAATGTAACATACACACAAACTGCAGCTTCCAAAAAAGTGTAGGTGTATGCACAGTATGTATGCATATGTGGATGGATGGATGGATGGATGGATGGATGGATGGATGGATGGATGGACGGACGGACGGACGGACAGACAGACAGAC